>JAQQPU010025033.1:0-12272 GCA_029168905.1 Artemia sp. Kazakhstan ARC1039
TTTGTTTGTTTCTTTTAGACCAGGGCACTTCGTATCGAAGGAGTTGTCGTAGAAACTTCGAAAAGGGCTCATTCGATTGGAAATTGGAAGGGCTTGTGCCGTTTTTAATAGCCGAAAGGGATTGGAAGGCAACTAACACCTCTTCCACGCCCACCATTTCCCCAAACATATCCAACCAATTTTGAGATAGCCATTTTGTTCAACATAGTTGAAGAGTTTGGAAATTATGTCTTTGAGTAGGACACTCCCCCTACAGCCCTCAGGGCAAGGTTTGTAAGCTATGCCCTGGGGGCATATAAGGTTTTTATATAAAGCTTTGTCGTAGAAACTTCAAAAAGGGCTCATTCGATTAGAAATTCAAAGGGCTAGTGCCCTTTTTAATAGTCAAAAGTGATTGAAGGGCAACTAACCCCCCTCTGACGCCCACCATTTTCGAAAACACATCCAATCAAGATTTTGAGATAGACATTTGGTTCAACGTAGTTGAAAGTTCTGGAAATTAGGCTTTTGAGGATGACACCTCAGGACAAGGGTTGTAAGTTATGCCCTGGGGGCATATAAGGTTTTTATAGAAAGTGTTGTCGTAAAAACTTCAAAAAGGGCTGATTTGATTGGAAATTGAAAGGGCCAGTGCCCTTTTTAAGGATTGAAACTGATTGGAGTACAACGAACCCCCCTCTCACGCCAACCATTTCCCCAAACACATGCAATCAAAATTTTGACATATCTATTTTGTTCAATGTAGTTGAAAGTTATTGAAATTATTTCTTTCAGGATAATAACCCCCCTCAGGGCAAGGGTTGTAAGTTATGCCCTGAGGATATATAAGGTTTTTATAGAAAGTATTGTCGTAGAAACTTCAAAAAGGGCTCATTTGATTGAAAATTGAAAGGGCTTTTGCCCTTTTTAATAGTCGAAAGTGATTGTAGAGCAACTAACCCCCCTCTCACGCCCCACCATTTCCCCAAATATATATGCAATCAAAATTTTGAGATATCCAGTTTGTTCAATGTAGTTGAAAGTTCTGGAAATTAGGTCTTTGAGTGATGACAACCCCCTGACACCCCTCAGGGCAAAGGTTGTAAGTTATGCCCTTGGGGCTTATCAGGTTTTTTATAGAAAGCGTGGTTGTAGAAACTTCAAAAAGGGCTCATTCGATTCGATATTGAAAGAGCTAGTTACCTTTTTAATAGTAGAAAGTGATTTGAGGGCAACTAACTCCCCTTTCACGCCCGCCATTTCCCCAAACACATCCAATCAAAATTTTGATATAGCCGTTTTTTTCAACGTAATTGAGAGTTCTGGAAATTAGGTCTTTGAGTGATGACACCCCCCCCCCCCCAACACACACACAGCCCTCAGGATAAGGGTGTTAAATTGTGCCCTGGAGTTTTCTTTGAAGGGGAGGGGTATATTTCATAGAGGCTGAGCCAGATTTACTGGCATTATTTGAAAAACGAACAGAAATTATGCCATATAAGAAGGGTTGCCCCCTCCTCAATACCTTATTCTTTACGCTAAACTTTGACTGTTTACTAGAATTGAAACACAGGGGCTGTTTAATTAGAATAGGAAGCTTTTTTAAAAGTGCTAACAGCTTTAGCGCAAAGAGCAAGGTATTGAGGAGGGGGCGATTCTTAGTATCCGGAATAAATCTGCCAAAATTAATATGGAAATTGTGTTTTAATTTTTGATGCACGGTGAGCCGAAATCGAACCTGCATTAGTTGAAAAACATTCAGAAATTAAATAAAAAATAAGTTCTTTTTTAACTAAAAGTAGGGAGCGACATTAAAACTTAAAACGAACAGCAATTATTACGTATATGAAAAGGGCTGTCCCCTCCTCAACGCCTCGCTCTTTACGCTAAAGTTTGACTCTTTTCACCACTCTACTTTTTAAAACAATAAGAAACTAAGCGTAAAGAGCGGTGATTTTGGAGGAAACCCAGTCCCCATGACTTTGTAAATATGCAGAATGATATACGTTCTGAATCTTGAAAAGGTATAAAGTGCTTTCTGCTCTACTAAAATTTATCTATGAGATTTTGTTTTGAAACAGCTATCTGCGTAATTAAGGGCTCCTGTTTTTTGGGTTCCAAATGATACTAATATTACAATTTAGTCCTCTATTTTGTAATAAATAACTTCGAAAACCCTCAACGCCATCTTTGATGGAAAACAAACATATATGAAATATTTATTGACTATCTTTTAATTTGGGATAGTCACCTTGTCATTTAAAAATCTTTCTAAATGATCCGTGGTTATCACATGTCAAAAGAAGTGCAACATTTATAATCTTATAAGCTATGGGGAATGGGTAAAGTGGTCTCAGGACGCATAACCCAGCAATTATAGCTTATCAACGTTCGATTTCATTACGGTATAAATTCTACTCTAATTGGAATATTCTAAAATCTGTTTCTATTAAAGTATTTCAACAAAGGTTTTTTTAAAACCACGGTATAATTTGGACGATTTTCCAGAAATCTGTAGTATGCATTTCCAGTATGCTGCTAAAATCGCAATTTTATCCCCCATATTTATAACATATGGCTTGAAATGACCCTCAAATACAAATTTTGATGGAGATGAAGCATCAAATGTGAAATATGTAGGAATGAACGGAGGTGGGAGGATCATCTATACTGATCAAGAATGAGATATGGGAAAATTATTTTCATGACCTTAATTTTACAGGCTATTTTTTTTTTTTTTACGAACCAGTCAAATGCATTGGGAGCTCCTTAGCCACCAACGTGTGACACTTCTGATTCGGCCAATATCTGCTGGGTGACCACACCAGGTTATCTGTCGGCATATAATAAAATATCTGTGTCGTTGAGGCCTAAATATTCAACCAAATTATTCGAGCTAGAAATTTTAATACATCTTCAGATATTAAAAAAGATGAATTGTCATTCAGTAATGCTTTGAACGGCTATATAAATAATTAACTGGTTATTTTGTTTATCTTTTTCGTGTTTTTAGGCTTTGGACGTAGGGATGTTCTCGAGCATTTGCTAGGGATTGGAGCCAATGTTCAGGCAAGAGATGATGGTGGACTAGTACCCCTTCATAATGCGTGCTCGTTTGGACACGCCGAAGTTGTTGCTTTGTTACTGAAGGCTGGTGCAGATCCAAACGCAAAGGATAATTGGGCCTTCACCGCTTTACATGAAGCTGCTGTAAAAGGAAAAATTGATGTTTGCATAGGTAAGATAAAGTACAGTATTATTTTACGTGTTATAAATATTTATGGGTAATAGAAGAAAGAGAATGTAAAAAAAAACAAAAAAGTGAAAAGGGCATAGTTTTATGCATATATTAGAAATCAGAAAAAAAGTAAAAACCTCTATTTTTGTTCTGTCCATGGCTTTCCTAGCTTGGACGCCAGCGGCTAAAGATTGTACCATTTTCACATGCAATGTCGGCTAAATATTAAAACTCTATCTTTGGAATGGTTGAAAATATTTGCTTTGTTTGTTTTTTTTTTGTTTTTTTTTTTTTTACTTTTTTGGTAAATAAATTGTAATTTTCTTATTAAAATTTCATCCTCCATCTGAAATTATTTGTTAATTTATCCTGCTTTAGCCATCTGATTCTTTTTTTTTTACTATCAATCCCTAAACTTTTCATTGCTCATCGTAACACTACAGAAATACATTTTGCGAAAAGAAGAATGTCTGCTTTTAATGGGGTCAATTTTGAGCCGATTTTTGTTTGATTTGGGGATAGAATCCTTGATTGAATGAGTACCGACTTAACTGGTTTAGTGCATTGCGGGATTTTCTGTTGTTTAGAAAATTTGTTAAAATCGAAAGTTGAAGTTTTTATTTGCAGGGTTTGAATTACTGTTCCCTGCTAAACTGATTGTCTTTTTATGCTGACTATGCAACTGATATGCTGATAGGACTATGAAATTGTTATGGAACCCTTCTTGTTGTGAATATTTATCTGTAACAATTATTTATTATTCCATATTTATACTTCCGATAGCAAACTGGAAGCCATTAGTAGCAAGTGGGAAGCTGGAAATACGCATGAAACCATATTTATCTTAAAAAAGATAGAGGTCACATCGTTCTCTACTCAATCGAACAACGTTTTTGAATTTAAAGTTTCTTCCGCTTCATGCTTTATTAAATAAAAACTGGACGTACAGTTAAAATTTAACTCCCCTGTATCACTGCTCTATATCGTAATGCTATATCCAAAATTCATTTACAATAGTTTCATTAAGCGTGAAGTAGAAAAATCCAGCCATTCAGAAAAAAGAGGGGCGATATTTAACTCCAATGTTCTTTTGAACTAACAAAACATATATTGATGCAGCGAAGGACAGACTTCTGCTATTTTGTGCCGTCAAACCACAGTGTTGGCTCAACTAGGGCCATAATTCTATTAAACAAAAATTCTTGAATAGTCAATTGGTTTAGAGCTACTTAAGTAGCCTCACATGTTCATAGGTCATGTTACCGTGACTGTTTTCAATCGTAATGCTAATAGCTATATTGTATTGCATAGCTGTGCACAAACTACTAGGAGGGATACTACTGTATCTTCTAGTGGTCCAACTGTGGTCGTTCTTAGCCAATGTTTTTTTACTTCTTTTTTTTTTTTTAATCGTTCAGATCTTTTGAGAAATGCATCTAAGCACGCAATATGAACGTCAGGGGGTGGTGACTCCCCTCTTTATGTAAGATTATTCTGCGTGCAATGCAAGCATTCATATGATTACCTGCATTGAGGTTGAAGGAGTGTAGGGGGCATTAACCAGGCACGAGATTTCTCTGGTTAACCCTCTTCTCGCTGAAAAAAAAAATGTCACATGAGAAATTTTTTTTGGCATTTCAGATGCACACTCTCCATAAATCTTTTAGGGTAAGGGGGTACTTTTTTCGGCGAGGACTATTATTTCATAAGCACAATTATCCAAAGTTTAAAGTGTAGTGTAAATATTGTGGGATGAAAAGGTTTGCAGCCCTCCTCCTGCTCAGACAAGCCTTCATTCATAAACAGCGATGCGCTGCCTAAGTAAAGAGTGAAAAGGCTCCAATGTGTTAATTTGTTTCCCATGCCGGTTCGTATGGAAGGAGTTGTCATAAAAACTTTTGCGCTCAATCTGGAAACTGGAAGTTCTAGGGTCCTTTTTAAGTTGGAAACTGGAAGTTCTAGGGTCCTTTTTAAGTATAAAAAAAGGTTGGAGGGCAATCAGCTTCCTCCCACACCCCTTTTTGCTCCCTTCTATCCAAAAACATTCCATTAAAATTTTTAGATAGGGATTTTGTTACAAATTGTTGAAAGGTCCATGGCTGAAAATGGTTGAAATGTCCCCCACCCTCCACACAACCCTTGGGGCAATGGATGCAAGCTATGCAAGTCGCTCATTGTTTACATTTATTATTGGGAAAGGGGGCATGTGTGATCTTGGGTCTTGAAAAAGGCTAGAGGTATTAAGGTGTGTAATAAAGGTACCTAAACTTTCAAGGGAATGTTGAGGGGAATGTGAAAAAATTAAAATTGTCAAAATCGAAACACTCTACATGAATGCATGTTGTCAAAAGGGTGTATCAGCGATATCCCAGGAACAACTTAGAGTATCATTTGGAAACTTTCAGGCCTCATTAAGTGGGAGATTGAACTAAATCAAAAGACACTGTGCATACTACTACTAACACTGCGACGACTACTACTTCAACTATTTCTACTACAACTACTCCTACTGCTATCTCTACGAATGCTACGACTGCTACTACTGTGGCTAGGACTACTACTATGCCTACTATGACTAATGCTACTACTAATAATAATACGACTGCTACTACTACTTCTGCGACTTCTACTACAACTACTACTGATACGAATATTACCCTAACGACCACTACTGCTACGATCACTACTGCTATGACTGTTACTACAACGAAGGCTATGACTACTACTATAACTACTATCTATTGAAAAATTCTATAAACCAATTAAAAAAGTATGTCCATAAAATCGAATATAAATTAATTTGAAAAAGTTTTTTCCACAGGAGAAGTTTTTCAAAGAAAAGTATAGAGCTACATTAAGCCTAAGACGATCAGAAATAAAGTCAGATAGTAATACAAGAGTAAAACGAAGATAAATCACTCTCAATAAAATAACCAAACCTACAAAGAGCAGAAATTACAATGATTAATCAAACCAGACTTAAAACGATCAGAAACTACCACAGACAGTAGTAAGACTAACGCCCTCATATTCTTAATAAAGCATTGTTAAAAGATCTGCTTTAAGACAGAGGGTTAGCCTTTCTTACATATATAATTTTGATTTGTTTTAGATTTTAATGTCGCTCTTTACTTTATTTGATTAAATTTTGTTTTGATATTTAAGGAAAATTATTGTTCTTATCAAAAACTTAGTTTGTTGTCTCAATTTTTTAATTATTTTCAGTTCTATTGCAACATGGGGCTGATGTAACACTTCGAAATGCAGAAGGAAAGACACCCCTTGATATTGCAGATCCAGCAACAACAAAAACTGTTCTTACGGGTGAATTTCGAAAAGATGAGCTGCTTGAAGCCGCTCGGAATGGTAACGAAGAAAAGATTATCTCATTACTTACTCCTCTCAATGTCAACTGTCACGCAAGTGATGGCAGAAAATCTACACCACTTCATTTAGCAGCTGGCTATAATCGAACTAGGATCGTTCAAATTCTTTTGCAAAACGGTGCTGATGTCCATGCCAAAGATAAAGGTGGCCTTGTCCCACTTCATAATGCTGCTAGCTATGGTCACCACGAAGTTACAGAATTGTTGATAGGGAATGGTGCAAATGTGAACGCGTGTGATTTATGGCAGTTTACTCCGCTTCATGAAGCGGCCTCTAAAGGAAGACGGGAAGTATGTAGCTTGCTCCTCGCAAATGGTGCTGATCCAACGCTTCTTAACTGTCATGCAAAGTCGGCCCTTGATGTTGCATCTCGGGAATTGCAAGAAATATTGTCATACGAATACAAAGGTCATTGTCTGTTAGAAGCTACACGTCAATCAGACCTGACCAGAACAAAGAAATTCCTTACCCCTGATATATCCAGTTTTAAAAATCCTTATACTGGCGATACTGCGTTGCATTGTGTTGCTGCTTCAACATACCCTAAGAGAAAGCAATTGGCTGAAATGCTTATTCGCAAGGGAGCTCCAGTAAATGACAAGAATAAAGATATGCTTACGCCACTGCATGTAGCTGCACATAAGTCAAATGTAGATGTCATGGATGTTTTATTGAGAAACGGTGCAAAAGTAAATAGCTTGGATGCTCTTGGTCAATCAGGTAATCCTTTACTGCTTTTATATAAAGAATAAATATTGTTTGTACTTGCTGAAGCTTTAATGGTTGAAAAATTCCTTTGAAATCATATTTTTGGTCAACTAGTTGATTTAAGTGGCCTCTCCCTCCTTCACTTAAGAAAATAAAAAAAACACTAACTTTTTCATTCTGAATTACCTGTTGAATTTTTATTGACAGAAAAAAAAAATACCTTTCTTTCTTCTTTTTTTTCTTTCTTCTTTTCCAAGTTTCTTCAGGTAGAATTCTAAGACAGGTGAATGCAAATTCTAGACCTCATTTTGAGTTGCTTTATCTGAATTATTGTATTTAAGGAGAATTCTTTAGATACGAATAGGATCTTTATCCTGATAGTCAAAAGCTTGTATCTATAAAGCTTCAAGTCTTCTTACCTGAGTAGTTGAGCTATTTTTAAATGTAAACAACGCTTCAAAAGCTTTGATCTGTGCATATATTAAGCAAAGAGTGGGTCTTGTCGAATTTTTGCTAGCAAAAAGTCTGCTTTGTGATTTTTTTACGCAAAGCCAACTTCATGGACAATGGTTTGCTTGGGAGTCAGTCTTTGGTTCTTGCAAATTAAAGTAATAAAGGAGGTTTTAGCTAAAGTCAAGGTGCATGTGAGGAGTGGTAGGCCTTTCGCAAGTTGCCGCTGCGTCATTAATTTGGTTTATGATATTGTCTCACCAAGCTTAGCCCTCCCTTAGCCTGGTAAGGCTTATGCCTTCAGCCCTCGCTAAAGACTTTGCTAAGTTTGTCATGTACTTACCGTGCGGTAATTTGAACTTGAATCTCCCCGAATTGAGCTGGCATATTAAAGCTCAGGATCATGACTTAAATCATAATCAAGTCATGATTTCTGGTCAAGTCTCATTAGATAGTTTTTTTTAATGGTTTTCAAAGGTTTGATTAATATGGGCTGTGGCTTTCTCTTTACTAAGCTACCCCTTGGAGGGGACGGGGGTAACCATAATAAGTTGGGGTGTCCCTTAATTTGCTTTTATAAAAAATAAATTGTTACGTTTTGTAGTCTACTATTATTCCCAGGACTCCAAGATTGTGTGTACATAATGTTTAGTTTTAGCTTTAATATATTTATTATTTGTGTAATAATTTCTCTCAAAATTCATTATTATAAAAGATGAGCAAATTAAGTTACAAAAGCATTCCAATTTCCAACAAATCAAACAAAGCTACGATTTACGAAAAAAAAAACTACACAATATGCCTGGAAATATAACTGAATAGAATGCAATAAATGAAAATAACAAAAAGTGAAAAGATCTCAAGCGTTCAATACATTCAGGAAAAAGGTAATCTTTCCTTTTACCTTCATCTGTTTGCTTTAGCTTAAAAAACGGTGAGGTATAAAAATTCAGAGCATTCTTCCAATTTTGAGATTGTGAAGTAGGGAAGTTTGCAAAAATTCCAGCAATTTTCTGGAACTGGACTTCTTGGTAATCCTTTTGCATCAGACTCATGCAGAACGTGAAATTATACCTTTGAAGAGCTGTAGGTCAAAAATATGTATTTTATCTAAGATTTTCTGGAAATGAATCTTAAAAATTTGACCTCAAAATCCTAACCCTTTTTTTATCAACTCTTGTATTCTGATCAAGTTATCAAAATTGTGTAGGCTATGTATAGAATGTCTGGCACCAGATCTTGACTAAAACAAGTCTAGCTGCTATTTTATGAAAATATTCTTACACGTGATATATATATATATATATATATATATATATATATATATATATATATATATACGCGAGGTACCAAATATACACGTGACGTCATTTCTGACAGAACTAAATTCTTGTTTTTGTAACCGCTGTCATGAATGATTCTAGCCCTCCATCGTTCTGCTCGTGAAGGAAATACTCATGGATGTCGTCTGCTCCTGTCTTATGGTGCGGACATGTCTATTGTCTCCTTACAAGGATACACAGCAGTTCAAGTGGCAACAGACGCGGTTCAGAAAATCTTGAACGAAAATCAAACGCCATCTGCAGTGGATGTTGAATATCAGCTGTTAGAAGCATCAAAAGCTGGAGATCTTGAATTAGTTAAAAAGATTATTACGGCGCATCCACAGGTAGGGATTTTATTAGGTTTGATGTCAATATACTCATTGTTTTTGGTAAGATAAAATTTAGGTTTATTTTCCAAATGGCTTATCACAAGCAGACATAGCAGAACTTGTATTTCTCGTAGAGGAAAAAATAAAGTCAATGCAAAACAAGAATTGCTGAAAATAAGCAAATTTTGATTTTAAAAGATGAGTTAAAAAAAAGAAAGAAAAATAAACAAGCAAACAACATCAATAAAACTCTTGTCAGAAAAATTAAAATATATGCAAAAAAGAAAAAAAAACAAAAAAAAAAAACAAACAAAAAAAACAGCAACAACTGAGAAGTATAAAAATATAAACAACAAAGTTTTATTAAAGAAAGTCAATAGAGCAATGATAAACCTATTAAAAGCCACTCTCCTTGCCCTTTGTATATGCCCCCTCTCCTTAAGAATGGTCAAAATTTGTGCTTCTCTTTTTGTTCAAACAAGTCCAAAAGTCTAATAGCTATGCCTCCAGGAATACCATGCCCCACGGCCCCAGAGCAGGCAGTGTAAATTATGCATTTTATCCATCGTTTAAATGTATGATTTTTTATTAGGAGAGGAGTAAAGTTTTGATTCTAGGTGCATCTAAAAAGGCCAAGCGTATTACGGTGAAACTTTGAAGAATGTTCAGGGGTATTTGAAACTAAACCAAAAGACACTATGTATATGCAGATTACCAAAAAGGTGAATTTGCAATATCTTAAGAACTATCGAGGTTATTCAGTTGAAACTTTCAGACACGTGGAAGGGAATGTTTTAAAGTGATTGGGGGCCTGTCTGATCCCTTTTCATGCACTTTAGGTGCACCTCTCCAAAAAAATTCAATCAAATTTTGAAATTGCCATTTGTCTCAAAACAGTCTAGATGTCAAATAGCTATGCGTCTGGGGTCGACTTCCCCCCCCCTCCAGCCCCTGGTGCAAGGGTTGTCAGTTAATGGGCACACAACTTTTGCTCCCGATCAAAACGAACCTTAGAGGAAATAACATTTTGAGAAAAAACGAGCTGTATCGATTCGTGAAACCCCAAAATCGGTCAAATATTTTTGTTTCTCCAATCATTATGGAGATTTCAGGCTAAGTAGACTTGACCAAGTGGAAGATATCGAGGAAAATCTATTTTGAGTGAAAAATGTGGTTATATCGATTCTTAGCCGAAAAAAACTGATTTTTTTTTCTTTGTCAGATCTGCTTTAAGAATATCCAGCTATGCAGACACATAAAATAAAATTCAGGGCCAAGAGAACCTGAATTAATACAAAAAAAAAAGTTAAGGGAACAAGTTTTTTGTACTGATTTTGTGGGCCTTTTTTACTATTAAAAGAACTCCTTTTAATGAATAATCTTGACATTTAAAAGAATGGTAACAAAATATAATATTTTTTAAAATAAAATGGTGGATTAATACATGTTTATATTCAACGATGTCTACAAGATGGTGTGTAGGATATTAGGGAGGTTAGGATGGCTTCAGCCCTATAGAAGATCAACATTTACGCAGATTTTCAACCCATGTAGATTATAATCCCCCTCCTATTCCAACCGAATTATACTGTGAAATTATTAAAAATTTATAGCACAGAAATACTGATGATCTAAAATTTTGACTGAATGTTTAAATTTTATCCAAAGATGAATAATCAAGTTTAACTTAAAACAAAAGTTACCACAAGCAGGAGTTGGGTTATTGCCCACAGAACCTTCTTAAGGCCAGAAAGTCATTTGCGTTTTAGTTAAAACAAAATATATTAAAAAAAATCGGTTTATAATCATAATATGCTGAAACTCCCAGGAATTAGTGTTATTATATATTAAACAATATGTTTACTTTCATCAGTTATTTCCAGTAACCTTGATTATTAGGGTAATATCATTTTGTTTATTTTTTTTTTTTTTTTGTCGACGTTTTGACAAATAAAAATCACATTCTTCAAAATACAAATTGGCTTCAAGAAAGTCCAAACGAAACTCAAGCAGTTCATAGGGTTTTAAACTGGGGGAAGGGGGTGGTGGTAAACCCTCTCGTTTTACCCTGTGATTCACCTTGTGATATATTTTCATTTTTTATTTCATTGTTATACAAACAAGCAAAAAATTTTGTTCAGAAACTAAATTTTTACCAAACGAGAGTTAAAAAATACATAGGTTGAAATACAAATCGTTTTCTCTAGTCGTAAACTGATCTATAGCAGTATCTGTTATCTTTATGTTTCTTTCTATTATTGACTTTTATATCTTTTCGCTTTGGGTTTTATTCATTCGTTAATAGTACTTCTGTTCGTTTCAAGTTTGAATTATTATATGACTATGTCCTTGTCTTAAGTTTTAACATTGCTTTTTTACTTTTCTTTGAAAAAAGACTTCTTTTTGGCAAACTTTTCAAGTTATATGTTAAAAATTTAGAGCGTTTTTGTCAATATCTTTGAAGGTCATCTAATAAAACCCTGTATGTTAAAAATTGCTAAAATTGTTTTTCCTGTCAGGATTAGATTCATTTCCATAAACTAGATTCAAATTTCCTGTCTCTTTAGATTGTAAATTGTCGCGATATTGATGGACGACATTCAACACCACTTCATTTTGCCGCTGGGTATAATAGAGTTGCTGTGGTCCAATATTTGTTAGAACATGATGCAGATGTTCATGCCAAGGATAAGGGAGGTCTGGTTCCATTACATAATGCCTGTAGTTATGGACATTATGAAGTCACAGAGTTACTTGTTAAAGGTAGTCTTTTTTCTTTATACTAAAGTTTTCTCTCCATTGCTTTCTCTCCATCTGTCTCTTTTTAACTCTCTCTCTCTCTCTCTCTCTCTCTCT
>JAQQPU010025034.1:0-11443 GCA_029168905.1 Artemia sp. Kazakhstan ARC1039
TCAGGAAATCTTTTGGGGGGACATGGGGTTGAAATTCTGTCTGGGAAAAATTTGATTTTTGGGGACAATGTATAATCTAATTCCTGCGAGCTTTCTGAAGATGAGCTTTCTGAACCTCTTGGGGTTCTCGCTGGTATGGGTATTAAGGGTTTTCTTTTAGAGATGTCTAAATTTTTCATGGCTAAAAATTCTTCGAAATCTTCCTCTTCGCTATGGTTTTCAAAGTAGTTTTGTTTGAAATTGAAGGGTTTTAATTTGGATAGCCTCAACTTAGGAAATTCGTTTTCCGCGCTTGATGAATCTGAAGATGAGGGTTTGGGTGCCCACCTAACTGGGTACTTGGCTCCTTTTATACGGCTAACATGTGCCTTATATGTTCTCCCGTTTTCTGGGTTTATCATCTTAAAAATAAAATCATTGTATAATTTTTTGATTATTCTATAGGGTCCCGAATATTTATTGGAAAGTTTCTTGCCTTCTAGCTTTGCCTCATTTTTTAGATACACACAATCTCCCACCTTAAAAGTTATGTTTCCTTTGATTTTGGACTCGTTTCTCAACTCTTGGTTCCTCTTACATTTTTCTAACTCTTGTCTAACTATTTTATAGGTTTTTCTCATCCTATTTATAAAATCTTGCTTGTAGTCTTCTGTATTATTGTAATACTGCCTGGATTCTATAATTTCTTGATAAGGTATTTTAAAATCGTGGCCAAATAAAAGAAAAAATGGACTTTCCTTAGTCGTTTCTGAATATGCGGTATTAATTACATTAGTTAGGTAAGGTAGATATAGATCCCAGTCGTTTCGATTTGTATAGATGCTCAAAACATTGGAAAATATTTTGTGCCTATTTTAAATTTTTCCATTAGCTTGGGGATGGTAGGGGGAGGTTAATAATTTTTCGATTTTAAGGAAACTCATTAAATCTTTTGTTACTTTAGAAATGAAGTTAGTTCCGTTGTCACTAATAACCTGGTGAGGAACACCAAATTTTAAAATATTTTTGCTAACGCTTTACTTTTGGCATATGTGCCTTGATTTTTCAATGCTTTGGCAAAAGTGAAGCCGGTAAAATGGTCTATTAACGAGAGAACGCAAGTATGTCCTCTATTAGAAACAGGTAGTCCTCCGCTGGTACCATATAGGTCGAATGAAACGATATCGAAGGGAAACCTTGCTACAGGCACCCTTCCCATGGGGGGATTAGGATACGTTTGGGGATTCTTCCTTAAATTACACGCTTCACATGTATTTATAAAATCCTTAAGTTTCGTTAATGCCGACGGAACATAAAAGTATTGTTTTAACTTATGAAAAGATTTAGCTGTTCCTAAGTGTCCACCTATCTCAGAATGGAAATATTCAAAGGCAGGTATCATTAAGCTTTGAGGGAGTACTGAGATTATTAACGTTCGATTTCTATTCGTTTCGTCCGTTATTATCCTGCAAAGGATTTCTTCGTCCAAGTCATAATAAAAATTGTCTATTTCCCTTCTCAGGGTTCTGAACTTATCGGGGAGGCTATCGGAACTCGCAAAATAATTAATGAGAGCCAAACACATTTCATCCTTGGCTTGGTTTCTTTTAATGTTAGCTAGGGATAAGGGGCTACGAGTAATTTCGTTTTCTTCTGTAAGGATTTTAGGTTTATTCTTTTTGTTTTTTCGTTTACTGGGATTAATGACATTTATTTGTCTAGTTTCATTGTCTGAAGAGTTATTCTCAGGGTATCTACTCAAGTAATCGCAAGGGGCATTTTGTTTACCTGTCACATGTTCAAATTCGTAATCCAGGTCTTGGATTTTCATTATCCATCTTGCTAAAATTCCGGTTGGATTTTTGAATGTGCTCAGGTATTGTAAGCTTTTATGGTCCGAGCGCAGTTTAAATTTTCGTCCTACTAAATAATGTCTGAATTTATCTAAATGGTAAATTATAGATAGTAACTCCAATTTTGTTGCTGAATAACTACTTTCGCCTTTGGTTAGAGTTCTGCTTGAATAGCATATGACTTTCTCTATATACCGCGGGGGTTCTTGCAGGGGTTTGGGGTGGTTTTCCACAGGGATTAATTGGGAAAGGATTGCACCGATGCCTAGACCTGAAGCATCAGTGGTAACCACAAATATTCCTTTTTCAAAGTCTGGTAACGCTAATATTGGTTCAGAAGTAAGAGCTTTCTTGAGGATGTCTAAGGAAGTTTGAGCTTCCTGCGACCAGGTAATATTTTGGGAAGTCCCTTTAGTTAGATCTGTTAGGGGTTTTGCGATTTGGGCGTAGTTGCGTATAAATTTTCTAAAATAACTGGTTAACCCAATAATACCTCTTAGTTGTTTCATAGTTTTTGGCGGCTTGAGGCTTTCTACACATTTTATCTTCTCAGGGTCCGGTGATATTTGACCTTGGGTCACTATCATTCCTAAGAATTTTATTTCGGATTGAAATAGATTTACTTTTTCAGGTCTACATTTTAGATTACCCTCTCTGAATTTTTCAAAAACTTTGGCTAATGTGTTTATATGATCTTCTGGTGTTTCTCCCACACAAATTACATCATCCACAAAATGGAGAATATTTTCTATACCTCGTAATAAATGTAACAGAGGTCTACATAATGCACTTGAACTGGTTTTGAGTCCGAAGGGTACTCTCAAATATTCATAAGAACCACATTCCGTCGTTGAAAAGGCTGTTTTATAGACGTCATTATCTGCTATCTTAACCTGATGATAACCTTGCGTGAGGTCAAGAGACGTAAAAATTTTATTTTTGGTTGAAATGGAATCTAGGATTTCATCAATTCGGGGCAGGGGAAATTTGTCACTAACTACCTGCTTATTTAAGGCTCTATAATCTACTACAAGTCTAAGGTCCTTGTTCTTTTTTGGCCCGAGTATAACGGGGGCTGAATACGGGCTTATACTTGGCCGTATAATATTGTTTCTTTCTAATTCGCAGATTTTATGTTTTAACCAGTCTTTATGGGGATAAGGGATGCGATAGGGCTGTTTAGCTACAGGCAACCCTGTAGTTTGGATAGTATGTTCGTAGAACGGTATCAATCCAATATCTTCTTCGCATGTAGAAAATATATCTCTAAAATCCCAGAGCAATTCACATAATTTTTCTTTTAATTGCGGATCTTGGATATGATCTAATTTAACTTTTTTCAAAAATTGGGGTTTTGTTAGGGGGTACCTATTCTTTAGGTTGCTAACACCGATGCTATTAACTAAGCTTTCCTTGGAATTTTTCCATTTGTTTAGCTCGTGCTCAGAAATAACTTGTATCTCAACGAGACATGTTCCCTTTTTCAATGTAATCATATCGTTTTCATGTGTGTTAGTTAACCAAATAAAACCTTCGCCTTTTTCATATGAAATGATCTGTTCTTCACAAAACAGATTTTCTGGAATTTCTTTACACGGGGATGCGAACCAAATTTCGGAGTTGTCATTTACAGGGGTGACCATTTGAGAGATTTGTACTCTTTGCATAGTATTTGGGGGGATTTTTGTCTTACGCACCGCGAATCCATAATATTTCTCTTCCGATTTATTTTCTATTAAACTAAGGTTGGCGCCTGGTTGCGTCAAGTCTTCCGCTTTTGGGGTTGATTGTAAGGGTGTATCCAAGTCTGTCCCCTTACAACAGCACTTAGATTTATTATTTCATTCCATAATTCAGCTATTTTCTTTATTTCTGTTTGTCTATACTCCTGCATTTTTCATATTTTTGCTTTTACTGACTCGATCCATTTGCTGCTTGATTTTCTCTCTCGTCCAGTGGGAGAAAATGACAAGGGGTGAGGTACCAAAGACTTTATTCTATTCACTGTTGCTTCCCTTCTCTCCACGCGTTGGAGATTAGGATCGTATGGGTACACGAGTCTGTTATTTGCTATATCTAATAAAACTTTATTAGATCTTAGAAAATTAGCGCCAATTATAGCCTCATATGGGAAATTGTTGCAGATTATGAAGTTTTTTGGAAAGATTCTATTATCTTTTGTCACATCTAGACGTATGGAGCCTATAGCTTCCAGCCTATGACCTGTGACACTAGTTAAACTGGGAATATTGAAATTTTTCTGTCGCTTAATATATACTGGTAGTCTATTAAATACATTCGAATTTATTATGTTAACTGATGCACCGGAATCTATTAAGGCTTTGAAATTAATACTTGCAACACTAAAATTGTTTAATATAGGTAATATATCATCATTATCACTTAAGGAAGGTACAATTACTGGAAGGGACCTATAAAGAATACTGGCCTCCAGGGTCCCGGTTAATTTTCTTGGGGGCCTAATTCTTTTCCCTGTGCATTTATTTGATAAATGGGTGTTTGACATTGGGGTTCGGAGGGAAGTGAATTGGGTTCGCTAGCAATTAAAGTTCCGAGTTGATTGACATTTGATTGTCTTGGTTGCCACGTATTATTGCGTGGGTTAAAATTTCTTGTGCCGACGGCTCGCGGCATTTGATCGTTTTGTATTGACGAAAAATTTCTTTCGTTTCCCGAAAAATTTCTGTCGTTTCCCGTCGAGAAAAAATGTCCTCTGTTATCGCTTGTATTCCTGTTAAATCTAGTCGGATAAACTGTCCGTGAATTATATTGGTACATATTTTGTCGCGTATTTGGGTTGGGGAACCGATAATTATTTTGTCGGTTGAGGGAAGGATTTGAGTATGCAAATCCTTGTTGGTAGGGGTTGCGGAACTGTGGGAGGTGTGGGGGGTTATTTCTATAACTTCCTGACCCATTAGCATTTATGTTTGTTCTCCCGAACAAACGGTTGTTAAAACTGGGGGTTGCTGGTGTATAGTTGTTTCTCGTACGGCATTCCCTGGCGATAGGTCCTTGTTTATTACATGCATAGCATATAATTGGGGGGTTGTTTACGTAGTTTGTCGTATTCGTGGGTAAAAAACGCACCGTTTTTTGCCTGGTAGGGGTTGGAGATCTATTTTGGTTTGGTCTGGGTGAATTGTCTCTCGAAAAGAATCCTGGGGACGTTCCTCGTGATTGTCCCGGATTTGAATTTTCTACATTGTTTATTTTTGACTTATTGTGGTTTGCCACAATCGAGTCAATTTCGATCATTCTCTCTACTTCTTGGACTGCCAGCTCTAATGTTTGAATATTTTTTGATATTATCATTCGGTATAGTTTGGGGCTCAAACCTTGCATGAAAGCATTTAGTATGATTTTATTATATAAAGGACCAGATTCTTTTCCGTATTTAGCTTCAATAGATACCATTACTCTGTGCAGATATTCCCTAACATTTTGGGTTTCGTCGAAACATACGGTTCCGTGCTTTAGTTTGTGTGTTGAACTAGTTTCAACAAATCTTTCTTGGAAAGCTTTTAGCAGTTTTTCTATTGAGTTTATTGGAAGGTTGTTATCTTCCCCTATTGTATTTTCTATTTGTTTCAAGAATGTTAGTGCTTGCCCCTTAAGTCTCATTAACAACATGCCTACTACTGATTTTAAGTCTGTTTGGGTTACCTCCACAAATTGGTTTAATTGGATAATAAATTCATCTACATCCGAATCTCCGTTGTATGGGGGTAGTGACTTAGAAATTTCCACTGTTTTGGCAATAATTTTTTGCTTTAATAATTGTGCGTTTTGATCTAACGACATATTGATTTGTTTTTTTTTTGATGGTTTAAAATTCGGTACTGGTTTTGCTTTTTGATATAACTCAAATTTGGCGCGTCTAAATTATATTTTTGTTATTGTTTTAAGTGGACTTAGGCTTAATAAAATATTGTACTTCAAAACATGCACAAAATATGACACTTCAAAGCATGCGGAAAATATGGTACTTTAAGACATGCACAAGATATATACTTTTCCTATGCGTAATATTTCTCAACAATCTTTTTTTTCAATGTTGTCCTTGTGTTTTTGCTCCTTTAAAGCCAATAGTAATGGGGGGGGTTTATTAAAAAAGTTGTTTATTCATATATTTTCTGATGTTTCCTCATATGGGAAATTTCAATTAATTAATTCAATGGGGGAATTCACTTAAACTCTAAGCTGATGGTTCGTGAGTGGCATACCTGAGTGGAGGCGGAACTTCGTGTGTAGGGAGTTTAAATTAACGGTTCAAAACGGGGAGCTACATTAATGGCCATACTGAGTTGAAATCAGATTGAAGGGCTTCAGGTTCCCTCGAGAGCGAGTGGAGCCACAAGGACAAGCTATGTCGAGAAATGCTAGCATAAAGAGAATAAAATAAGAAGGTGATGCATTTATTTACTCACAGAACTGGAACAGAGCTTCAGTATATCAAAACACTTGCAGTAAATGGCACTAGGTTAAAACTGGTCACTGGTTCAATACTATTGTCTATTTATTTCACATAGGATAAAACGTTTGAAAGTGAGTCTATAATAAACTGTCCCGAATCTCATAAAACTCTCATAAGATTCATACAAGATTGACATGAGTCTGGAAAAAGACTCCAAACTAGACTGACAAAACAAGACTCACAATAAGACTCACATAAGACCGAAAATAGACTAACTCTAAATTGCTAAGTTCGAAAATACTATACTCTCAGATTTTAGCCGAAGGATACATACGGGCGTTACTGAAGAGCGCATTATATTGATCCTATTGGTTCAAATTTTTTGTCTTCTATTACTATTGGGCAGTGCTGTCCCAATCAGCTACTCGATTTTAATTAACTTATTAGCATGTTACAATTTTTTACTTGATACAAAGTTTAACATTGTATTACACGTAAATATTTCCAGAAGCTTTTCCTTGTAACTTATACAATTTTTGACACATTTTATGCAAATTCCAAACCTAAGATTTATAGTTACAATTGTAACACAATGTTTCGCTACTTTTTAAATTTGAACATTGTATTTAATTTATACAATTTTTGACATATTTTATGCAAATTTCAAACCTAAGATTTATAGTTGCAATTGTAACACAATGTTTCGCTACTTTTTAAATTTGACAATTAATTGTTACCTAAATTGTTTGGGTTTATATTCTGGGCATTTTTACTTGGAAAATTTTTGGGGTATTGGAAATTGATCCCATTACATACCAACCTAAAGCTTTAGATGGCAGCACAGTCCCTCAGACACACGGCTATAGTGTGAGAGACATGCAAAAAAAAACAAAAAAACAATAGATATTGATGAAAATACTAAAGTAACTTAACCACAAAATCCCACATTACTGCACAGAAATACCAAAACCATAGGTTGGGTTAGGTTAGGCTAGCCTACGTACGCGCGCGTACGTAGGCTAGCCTAACCTAAAATAAAACCTAAAAAAGCCCAACCTAAAAAAAAACCCTTTGACTTTCTTACAACTCTTTTTTTTAAAACAATAAAAACTTTAGCGTAAAGAGCGAGGCGTTGAGGAGGGCACAGCCCCTTTCATATACGGAATAATTTCTGTTCGTTTTAAGTTTTAATGTCACTCCTTACTTTCAGTTTAAAATTTTTTTTTATTCAAAGGCTGCGAAAGCGGGGGGTTTGGGGGGGCGGCAGCCCCCCAACTGTACCTCCTAATCCCTGTACGTTTTAAGGTTCGAACTTTTGACTCAGCCTCTTTAACTCTTTAGAAAACGTAGTTTTTTCAAATAATTTTGAATATAATGACTGTCTCAAAATTTAATTGGATGGGTCTTGGGAAAAGACGGCGTGTAGAGGTGGAGGGTGCAGTTGGCATCTCTCTGATCACTTTTAGTCTTATAAAGGGCACTAGAAATTCTGATTACAAATCCAATAGATTTCTTCGAAGTATATAGGCTACGACCACCCTTTGTATACAAACCTTATATACCCCTAGGGCATAACTTAAAACCCTTGCCTTGCTGTGAGGGCGGGGGTGTATTCCTCAAGGACATAATTTCAAGACCCTTAAACTACGATGGTAAAAATTGCTATCTCCAAATTTGTATTGGATATCTATAGAGAAAGGAACGGCGGGGCGGGGGGGGGGGGCTGGTTGCTGTCAAATAACTTTGGACTCTTAAAAAGGGCACTATAGCTTCCAATTTCAAATCAAATGACCCCATCTGAAGTTTATACGACCGCCCATTCCATAAAAATCTAATAAACTCAGAACTTAATGCCCTAGTCCCAAGGCAGAACTTAAAACCCTAGTTCCAGGGCGCTGGGGGGTTGTGTCATACCAAGAGGCGTTGTTTTACGTTGTCACTATTGTTTTGCATTGTTGGGCTACTTTAAACAAAATCGCTATCTCATATGTAAATCAGATACGATAGGTCAAAAGGAGTTTTGCCGGTTAGAGAAGGGGGCAGGTTACCCTTCATTACTTTTGACTCTTAAAAGGGAACTAGAACTTCTAATTTTCAACCAACTGAGCCTCCTCTAAATTGAAACAACAATCCTCCTAGTAAAAATCTTAGATGATCCAAGGGCATGATCATGTGACTTTTATCAATCCTAAAAGCCTTCTTATATGATTTTGGATTATTTTGAATATAATGACCGTCTCAAAATTCAATTGGATGCGTCTCGGGAAAAGACGGCGTGTAAAGGTGGGGTGCGGTTGGCATCCCTCTGATCACTTTTACTCTTATAAAGGCCACTAGAAATTCTGATTACCAATCCAATAGGTTTCTACGAAGTACATACGACCACCCTTTGTATATAAACCTCATATACCCCTAGGGCATAACTTAAAACCCTTGTCTTGCTGTGAGGGCGGGGGTGTATTCCTCACAGACATAATTTCAAGACCCTTAAACCACGATGATAAAAATTGCTATCTTCAAATTTTGATTGGATATCTATAGAGAAATGAAGGGCGTGGGGGGGGGCTGGTTGTTTAAATAACTTTTGACTCTTAAAAGGGTACTATAGCTTCCAATTTCAAATCAAATGACCCCATCTGCAGTTTATACGACCGTCCATTCCATAAACACCTCAAAAGTCCCCAGAGAATGACTTACAACCCTATTCTCAGGACACTCTTGGCTTGTATCAACCCTAGAGGCATTGTTATATGTTCTTTGGACTATATTGAACAAAGTCACTATCTCACAATTTGAATTAGATTTTTTTTGTGAAAAGAGAGGTAATCGAAGGGGGGCGGGTAGTTGCCCTCAAATACTTTTGACTCTTAAAGGGAGACTTCTAATTTCCAGCCAAATGATCCTCCTCTAAGGTTTATACAACTATTCCTTCCATAAAAACCTTAAATGCCCCTGGGGCTTTACTTACTTTAAACACTTGCCCCAAGGCTTTGGGGGTTTGTGTCAACCCCAAAAGCCTTATTATATGATGTTTTGACTATTTCGAAAAAAACGGCTTTCTCAAAATTTCTATTAGATGCATTTCGAGAAAAAATGTCGTGTTTGGGGATGTAGCTGTCTTCCAATCATCTTGACTCTTGAAAAGAACACTAGGACTTCTGATTGCCAATCCATTGAGCCCCCTCCAAAATTTATATGACCGCACTTTCTATAAAAAAAACCTTATATGTCCCCAGGGTATAACTTACAACCTCTGTCCTACGGGCTGTTGGGGGGGGGGATTTTATCCTCAAAGACATAATTTCTGGACTTTCAAACTACGTTGAACAAAAGAGATATCCTAAAATTTGAATTGGTCATGCTTGGGGAAATGATGGGTCCTCCAATCACTTTCGCCTATTAAAAAGGGCACTAGTTCTTTTTGAAGTTTCTATGACAACTGCTTTGATACAAAGTGTCATGGTCTAAACAAAAAATAAATAAATAAAAAATACATTGTGCCAAAATCGCTCTTGCTTAGGCAATGTCTTTGCGCTGCCTATGATTATTTGGGCTACATAGAATAACTCTTTACCGGTTTTGGTATGGTGGTCTAGATCTATGGCGTTGATAAATAAAAAAAAACAAGTTTTTTTTAATTGAAAGTAAGGAGCAACATTAAAACTTAAAATGCAGAGAAATTATTCCGTATATGAAAGGGGCTGCCCCCTCCTCAACGCCTTGCTCTTTACCCTAAAGTTAGACTCTTTCTTACAACCTTTTTTTTTAAACAATAAAAAATGACCCCTTAATCACAAAAGACGTTAAAAAATATAACGGCCAAATAGCTCTTATAAAAGTACTAAAAATTCTTTAGCTTAAAGAGCGAGGTGTTGAATAGGGGGCGGACCCAATCATATACCTAACAATTTCTGTTCGTTTTAAGTTTTGATGTTGCTCCTTACTTTCAGTTGAAAAACTTTTTTTATTTAATTTCTGATCTTTTTTTAAATAATACTGGGAAATACGGCGCCCCTTCATAGCAATGTCCCTTCCTCCATGGAAAGATCCTCCCACATAACCCGCGACAAATCCACCCTCGCAACCAGAAAAAATCCCCCCTGAAAACGTCTGTATACTTCCCAATAACCAATACTATACGTAAACATTGGTAAAGTTCATAGCCATCAGCCCTTCCCCCGGGGCTTTGGGGGATTAAGTCATCCTAAAAGACATAGTTATTATATTTTCGACCCTGCTGAACAAAATGGCTATCTAAAAATTTTGGTCGGGTTACTTTGGGAAAAAAATGAGCGTGGGAGGGGGGTCTAGTAGCCCTCCATTTTTTTGGTCACTTAAAAAAGGCACTGAAACTTTTAATTTCCGTTCGAATGAGAACTCCCACTAAATTCTAGGGCCACTGGGTCGATACGATCACCCCTGGGGGAAAACAACAAAAAAAAAACAAATAGACACGCATCCGTGATCTTTCTTCTGACAAAAAAAAATACAAAATTCAGTACTTTTGCAGATAGAGGCTTGAAACTTCCATAGTATGGTTCTCTGATACGCTGAGTCTGATGGTATTATTTTCATTAAGGTTCTATATTTTTTAGGGGGTGTTTCTCCCTTTTTTCGAAAATCAGGCAAATTTTCTCCAGCACGTATTTTTTGATGGACCAAACTTGATGAAACATATATATTTCAAATCAGCATTAAAATCCGATTCTTTTGATATATCTATTGGTATCAAAATTTCTTTTTTTAGAGTTTCGGTTACTATTAAGCCGGTTTGCTCCTTACTTACAGTTCGTTACCACGAACTGATTGAAAAAAATGCCAACCAATCTCAATAGGATCATAGCCAGGAATTTTTTTTTAGGTGTCCAGGGGGTAGAGATGCATAAAAATGTATTTTTATGCGTTATATAATTTTAGTATTGTAGGGGGGTTTAACCTCCTAACTTGTTCCCCTTGAGACACCCCTGAATCTCAATAATTAAGTTTTGGCTAATATTGGTTTACTTATCGAGTGATAGGCTGATTAAGGCAGCTGATGAAGAATTACTTTCACAGGAAAAAAAAGATAATAGTCATTTAAAAATAGAGACAATTTGAAATATTATTTTTCCCTTTTTGGTTGTAATAAAGGTAAAGGAGGAATGGGTGTAAATATATGGTGGGGGGGGGATAA
>JAQQPU010025039.1:0-12267 GCA_029168905.1 Artemia sp. Kazakhstan ARC1039
ATACATCCTTCAAACAGAGAGCAGAAATATGTACAGACGCAGCAGAAAACATATTAAAGACAAAAACCAGAACTCAATTTCTTACCTTAATTATGAGAGCAAAGACCAGCAAAGTAATAAGCAGATGAAACAGGAACCTTCATCGCCATCTCCAGCTGGATTCGAAAAAGCTTTGTAGCACACCTACAAAGCCAGTATTATCCCAGGCGTCATCTTTTTCTGCAGCCACATCTTCAAAGAGGATTACAATCCAACCAGATTAAGCTAGAACATCATCTCTTGTGAAATATCCAGCCCAACTCACTCAACTAGCTGAATTGACAACCAGGCATACCACAAGTTATGGTAGACTTATTAAGGAACCAAAGAGACTCAACCTCTAAACCTGCTGAAGGAAAGAGAATAAAGAAAATGGTCTTACTTGCTTGCAGCTGTGCAAAAATATTGTGCTATATTATATATTTAATCGGTATGCTTGCTTTTCCTATAGGTGCTTATATGCTTTCTCGTTCAGGCTTGATTTTTTTATTATGTGCTTGGGTCCCAATAAACCAATAAATTGATGGAAAGATTTTACAAGTTCCTTCCTGTCAATGTAGAGGGGATATAGCTCCTAGTATCCTATCATTTGGAAAAACCTACTTGGGCTAAGTATTTGACATGGATATTACGAGAGGATGGGTCCTCTATTACTAAAGAAATATTTGTAGTGTGAAGCAAAATACATTCACATGAACTATTTACAAGGAGACCTGACAAGATAATAGTGGATCGCATTTAAAATCTTAGGGCATCGTAGGCTAGTTTTTATTTGAGTTTATTTATTTTGATGAAACATTCATTTACTAATTACTTTTTATTTATTTTTTTTTTGCAATGGCACGGTTGCTTTTTTGTAATAAATACAATAGCACATACTTACTTGCACCAAGGCGGAAGAGTGCGGAGTGGACATTCTCTAGGAGCTGTATTTTCCAACCTAATCCTCCCCAAAATACAAATTTCGCTTCCTGAAAACTTACTGTGAAATTTGATCGGTCGCCAAATATTAAAGGGTCTTCTTTTTTCGGGTTGATTTTCCTTTGCGAAGCATTCTCATGGAACAGTCAGACTTTACCATAAACCCCTAGGGGCAGTTCGGGTGGAAGTCCCCTTGTATTTATACTAAACTTAATAGGATATCAAAAATGAACTGACATCAAATAAAAATAAGTTTTTTTAAATAAAAATAAATGGTAATGTTGAAACTTAAAACAAGCAGAAATTATTCCCTGTAGAAGGGGGGCTGCTGTCCCCTCTATCTCTCCACTACTTACGGTAAAATTATCTAGTGCTTATCTGAATAGAAATTAATCCGTATATGATGAAACTTCTCCTCCCCCCCCACCTACACACCTAATCTTTACGCTAAAGATTTATAATGCTTTACTGAAAGAATTTATGAGTGCAGCAAATATATTTATGGAATAATTGCAAGTATTTTATTTAACGTTCACCTTTTAAAAAAATTTGGTAGAAAATTTCATTGTTTTAAGAAAATACTCTTCAATAAGCTCTTCTATTCATAAGATATTAAGAAAAATACTTCTTACTCCATTCCAATTGACATGGTTTGAACAGTCATTCTTAATATCTTAGGGGCAAAAAGTAAAACTTTAGCGCATAGAGCAGGAGGAGAAGGGGCATCGACCTTCTTCTGCGGAATAATTTTGGTTCTTTTTTAACTAATTTTTTACTTTCATTTTAGAAAAATTGGTTTTTCTTTATTTCATGTAAAAACCAACAACAAAAAGGTTCAAACATTGGACTTAAATAAATTTCAATCTGAGTTCAAATGAGTGTCCTAAGTTATTCGATAATTTAAGTACAATATAAAAGACTTTTTACCGTCGACAGTGTTTCTGTCTTTTGCTTTAGCCCTCATTTTGTGTCGAGTTGCTACACAATCGCATATGTATTATTTTGTACACGAACAAATTTTTCTTGCAGGATTGAAGGATTTTGTTTGATAAATTTTTCCCATATAGAGAAAAAGAATACTCAATCATGATAGACTGCATAAAGTTGAAATCGAGGAGCACAAGGCTCAAACCATGAAGAACTTGCAACTTTATTTCAATATGACATGGAATAGACAGGTGTTAAGGTCAATTTTTAGATGATCCGCATTGACCATGTGACTGCCGAATGGATAAATCCACACTTGTAATCTCTGGCTTCTGCGACTCAAACCTGCCTACTGGAAGGCTTTTTCTGTCGTAAAGTTCCGGCCCTCATCAACGAAATATAGTCAAGAAACTGACACGGTTTTACACCGTGCAGGCCTCAGGCATATTCGTACTGCAATGAATATATGAGTAGTACTAGTAGTATTTTCAGATTTTCATATCTGATTGCTTAACAGCTATAAATCTATTCGAATCTGTTTCTTCTTTACTACAGAGTTAATTGCAGATATGTTTCTCAGAGAATCTATCTATCACGAACCTGACTATACTCAAATTTAAATAGCTAAGATCTCGACTATGATTTATTCTTGTTCGACTTCTTACAATAAATGAAGGTTGATTTAAACATTAAACTGAAAATTAACATAAGAGACTGGCATTCTAATTAGAGAAGCAAACTAAACATAAACAACAAAATGTATATAAACACTTAAGGCTGTTAACACAAATAATAGTTATATTGTTATATTGAACCCAAATTTCCTTGAAAACTAAATTTCCGGAGTAGATACCAGTTGAATAGCAGTAATTCAAAAGGTTTCTACGATTTTTAAAAAATTCTAATCTTATAGCCCACAACCTTCAAATTGGTAGACTTCGCCGATTTTTTAAAACCATATTTCTATATTATCTGGTTATAAAAATATTTAAACATTTTTATTTTGAAAATGGCTTATATCTTATATGTATACTTAAAGAAATTGCTGAAAATTTGAGCTTTTTACATCAAGTTGCATTTTCTGTGTCTATGAAGGCTTAAAGCAAAATATTTTTTGTAGAGAAGTGAGGTTAATAGCAGTTGAAAGCTCAAAATGCATTTTTTAGTCTTATTGCTCTTTCTCACAAGAAAAAGAATTTTTATGCTCAAACATCCCTTACAAGTAAATTTACCAGCAAAGATCCAACATGTTGCTGTTTTATTATGGAACGTCATTTTGAAGAAAAATTTAAAGTTATAGGAAGCTAACCTTTAACAAAAGTTAGGTTTCTTATTCTGCTTTTGAAACATGCGTATCTGCCAAGTTTTTCTAGAAAATCTCCATAATGGCCCATATCATACATATTTTATTTTCATCACTTTTTGCCACATCTTTAACCTTTTTCTGCGGTAACTTTGTCATACAACAACGTAAAACTCTAACATTTGAAATTATCGTTTCATTCAAAAGTAGCAATTAATGCTGTCGACTTTAAATTTAGAGGAGAAAAATTTAGCAACAAGATCATTAAAGATAAGTTTTCAACACTAATTAATATAACGGACAGTTTTTTTTTCATTTATAATGTTTATTTTTATCTCAGGATCGCTAGCTTCAAAAATAAACTATATCATTTACATCTCGACACATTTTGTTCAGCCTTTTCTCGGCAAATGGCAGATACTATGGAGGAGTATCAGTGCTTCTAAGGAAAGGTGTATTTAATCTATTTCGTAGGCTAGAAAGTGAGGCTGAAAATTTATTATGATTATTATTATCAATTAAAAATGTTCACCTTGTTGTGTGTGTTGTTTATTTGCCTCCGAATAATAGTTCTTACAGCCGTGAAGATATATGGGAATTGGTTGAAAATGAAACTCAGTTGTATAAAATAATGTACCCTTGCCGTAATTTTATTTTTCTAGGGGACTTCAATGCATATACTAGTGAAGAGGACGAGTTGCAGGCTGGTGAACCCCTTGTAAATGAACCAGGTCAGAATGTTTGTTTGGAGAATGAATGTGAGTATGTTTTCGCTAGTAGGAAAAGTAGGGATAGGTCTCGGAAATTAAATAGATGGGTAAGGAATTTAATAAATTTTTGTAAAAAGGAAGGGTTAATAATTATGAATGGAAGGTTGGGGGGAGATTTTGGTGTGGGTGATTTTAAGTGTTACAATGGGTTTAGCCCGAGTTTAATTGATTATATTTTATGTAGTTTTTCTCTTTGGCCCCGGGCGGTCGACCTCAGGGTTCTAGAGTTGGTTGGATCTGACCATCTGCCAGTGAGTATTATGCTGAGAGTGTGTATTCGACAGTCCGAAAGGGGAAAGGAAGGGTCTACGTGCAAGGAAAGGGTCCGTAAACCAGTTTGGATAGCCAAGGAGAAAGAAGAATTGGTTAAAATGGAACTAGAAAGTGAGGAATTCCAGAATGATTGCCATTCGATTTTGAATTTTTCAGAACCAGCTGAATTGCACCAAATTGTTTCGGTACTTACAGATATAATTTATGAGAGAATCAAGCCTTTATCTCAGGATAAAAACCATCCGGCCAGAAAAGATGAGGATTTGATCGATGAGGAATGTAGGCAGAAAAGGGAAGAGGTAATTAGGGTTTTCAGGCTACTTAAAACAACAGATCCATTGGATCAGGAAACGAATTTGCGCAGGTTAGCTGAATATAGGAAACTAAGGTCAGATTATAATAGGGTTAAAAGAGTTAAAAAGAGAGAGAGGCATATGAAAATTAATGAGGAAATTAAGAGAGCTTATAGTGTGAATAATTCAAGAGAGTTTTGGTCGGTTGTTAAATGTTCAATCCAGGGCCCGGGAACGACGTCCCAGCAGTTGAGAAGTGGCCAGATTATTTTGAGAATAGAGAGTCAGAATATGTTAGGGCGAAAGAGTCGAATGGTTCAGAGGATAGAGAGCCAGGTCTAGGGACGGCAACATATCCTTTAAGGCAGAATGATTATGATTTAATTAGACCTGTATCTCAACAAGAAATTTGGGATCAGTTGAAAAGGATGAATGGAAATTCGTGTCCAGGAACAGATGGTATATCTACAAAGGTTCTGAAGTTAGGAAGGACAACTTTAATACCCATGTTGGCTGCAATTTTCTCGTTTGTAGTAGAGAAAGCTTGTTGGCCTCGCTTATGGGACATTTCTGTAGCAGTGCCTCTTTTTAAGAAAGGTAATAGGAAGTTACATGAAAACTTTAGGTCTATCTTTATGGGGAATGTGGTAAGTAAATTGTTTTGTAAGGTTCTCGAATTTAGGCTAAGAGATTGGTTAGATAAGGAGGAAATACTTAGCCCGATACAAGCGGGATTCAGATCGACATTCAGCACTATTGACCATATTTTTACTTTGGATGCATTGAGAAGGAAATATGCTAGAGGAAAAACTTGTCGGCTACTCGTAGCCTTTTTAGACCTGAAAAGTGCTTTTGATTCGGTAAATAGGAGGTTATTAATTGAAAGTCTGTTAGAAATAGGCTTGCCGTCTTGTTTTGTAGCAATAATAGCAGATATGTATCGGAGGGTGAAATTTTCTGTGAAGGTTATGGGAAATTTTTCTAGGCTGGTCACGTCTCATGTGGGTGTGAAACAAGGATGTACATTATCTCCTAAGCTCTTCTCCTTGTTTGTTAATGATTTAGATAGGTTTATGAAAAATAGTGGAGCCCCTTATGTATCTTTGGATCGGTTTAGGCTATCATGCATGTTATTCGCGGATGATATAGCTCTAGTGGCGGATAGCAGAGATAACCTTCAGAAGCAATTAGATATAATAAAAAATTATTTAGACAAGAAGGAGTTAGAGTTGAACGCTAAGAAATCAGTAGCATTATTATTTAGGAGTAAAGGAGATGTTGATTCAGAGGTTCATTTTAATTTTGGAGGAAAGGTTTTAGAGGTTAAAGATGAGTTTGTTTATTTGGGTGTTAAGTTTTGTGCTTTAAGGGGGATGTCTAGGCATGTAGAAGATTGTAATTTAAGGGGTAATAGGCTAATAAATATGCTTTTGAGAAGTAATTTAAATCAGCTAGCTGACATGAGGATCCAGAAAAGAGTTTTCCAGACAAAGGTAGCTTCTAGTCTACATTGGGGCTCTGAGGTTTGGGGTTTTGCTAAAGGAGCTAAGCTAGAAGTAGTTCAGCTAAGATATTTTAAGAAAATTCTAGGCTTGAAGGATTCATTTAGTTCAGTGGTACTGAAAGGAGATTTGGGGCTTTTTTCTTTAAGGAGTGTTAGATTGGTTAGAATGGTAAAATTCTGGGAGAAGATAATTAGGCTACCTAGAGTTCGGCTTCTTAAGGCAGTTTATTTGGAGAGCTTGAAGGATGGTAGACGTGACTCATGGTCAAATCAGGTTAAGAAAATACTGGACCTTTGTGGACTTTTGGAGATGTGGAATGAAGAAAAAGGCCTTATGGATGAAACCGTGTCAGTATGGAAGGAAGTCCAGCGAACCCTAAAGGACCAAGAAATCCAAAAGTGGCAAGCTCATAAGAACCAATCTATGTCTTTGAGGCTTTACTCCCAAGCCAAAGATGGTTGGGGGGAGGAGGTTTATCTTAAATTTGGGCTGAATAAAGAGGATTTGAAGAAGTTGTTGTTGGTAAGAGGGGATAGTTTGGATTTAGGTGAGAGAAGGAAAATTTTGGGAAAGTTTAGGCTGGCGGCTGGCCCTTATTTCTGCCCAATGTGTGGATTGGTGAATGAAAACTTATTTCATTTTGTATCCGAGTGTGAAGAGCTGTCTGAGTTGCGGAATGAATGTTTCGGACGAGTGTTTGGGAGCGAATGCTGGTTAATAGAGCGGATGGCTGAGAGGAACGCATGTGCTATTAAACAGTTGTGTAAGTTTCTTCGTTTAGGGACTAAATATAGGGAATCATGTTTGAGGGGATAGCCTGATACTATTTTTATGATTTGAATTTATTATATGGTGTTTGTTGGTTAAAAGTCGAACCTTGGTGTGTTTCTTTTTTGTCGTTTTGTTGTTCTTTTTCTTTTTTCCTTTTTTGATTTTTACTATCTAAAGTTGTATTTTGTTCCTGAGTGTTGGTTTGTAGATTGTATTATGTGTTGCTATGGCCCACAGGCTTTTTGCAATAAATCTTATCTTATCTTATCTATCTATCTTTTAAAGAAAGTAGAAGCGGAGGGTAGAATTCCACACCTTTAATGCAACGAGTCAACCGGTGTGTAGTATCAAATTTTGTAAGTTTCTTGGAAAAAAGAAACAAACCGAGCGAAGTTGGTGGGGTGAAACAAGAAAAGACAAGAATACAAATCAACCAGTTATACTTTACACTGTTAGATCATGAATAATTTCACCGTCATCTATTACTACTTTCTTCTGCAATTGTATCCAAGTGCTCGGCACTTTTCGCAAAGATGTTGCGGATGCGCTTTAGATGGGTCAGAAACATCAAGTCCATCTGGCTTTTTCAAGGATCTCTATAGATAGAATTGATAAATCATCTGATACATGTGTTCAGTTCAATCTAATCAGTCAAACTGATATGATAGGTTAAACAAATTTAATAAGTAACTTACCTTGAATTTTACTCCAATTCCCAGCCTGTTTTCAGTTTGGGACTCTAAGGTGCTTTCGTTACTCCGCTTTTTTTTTGGTTTTTATAAAAAGTCTACTTAATGTATCCATAAATACAGAGAAATCTGTTGGCGATTTGACTAGCCTGCTACGTAGAGTTTAAACACAACTAGGTGGACACGCTCAATCCTATCTCCTTCGACTTTAATACGAAAGGTAATTCTTAAAAATTATGCAGAATGTCAATATATTTGCATCATATCCGTCCCCATTTTGCATATCCCCTTTCCTTCCGGAAAACCTCTAAGATTTTCAGACAACGTCATTAATTTATTTTTAATCAAGTTTGCAAGATGTCTGTATTTATGCATAAATGATATTCCTCCAAGCCAGCACTACCATTCATCTTCATAAGCTCGTAAATTAAACTCAGTTTTTTTAATATTTTGTGCATATACAAAGAAAAACATTACAAAAAAAACTTTTACAAATAAAACTTAAAAAACACATCAAAAATTTTTTCAATACATTTTGTTACGTTTTTATGAGTCGGAAAAAAAATTCGGAGGGGATAGGGGTTAAAACCCGATAGCCACCCCCCTTAAAACGGTCTTAGACCTACTCTATTCAAGTTTATCCTTTCTTTGGTCCTATTTTACCCAGTTAGCATTTTTTATATTTTATTCATGTCTTCTATTTTTGTATTTAAAAGAGGGATATATTTTTTTCTTCACTGCACTCATTAATGATTAAACAATTTATTGCCTAAAAAAAAATTAAATGTCTCCTAAATATATTCCGTTCTAAATCATTCTTTTGTAGGTCAAATGTAAAAAGGCAAAGACTAAAACTAGAGTCTCATCTAATCAATAAAAATTCAGTATATCACATAACCGTCAAGAAGAGGTTTCAGTCCCTATCAACAAAAATCCATTTTTATTATTTTCTGCAGTTCGCGGTAATAAACCCTCAGTAAAAAGTGACTCATGCTAGTAGTAATCAAGACTTCTAAGAATGATTTTTCTCATTAAACAGTTCGTGGTAACGAACTGTAAGTAAGGAGCGACCCGGCTCAATGGTAACCGAAACTGTAGAAAACGGCATTTTGATACCAATAGATACATCAAAAGAATCAGATTTTATTGCTGATTTCAATTTTATTACTTGATTAAAAATAAATTAATGACGTTGTCTGAAAATCTTAGAGGTTTTCCGGAAGGAAAGGGGATATGCAAAATGGGGACGGATATGATGCAAATATATTGACATTCTGCATAATTTTTAAGAATTACCTTTCGTATTAAAGTCGAAGGAGATAGGATTGAGCGTGTCCACCTAGTTGTGTTTAAACTCTACGTAGCAGGCTAGTCAAATCGCCAACAGATTTCTCTGTATTTATGGATACATTAAGTAGACTTTTTATAAAAACCAAAAAAAAAGCGGAGTAACGAAAGCACCTTAGAGTCCCAAACTGAAAACAGGCTGGGAATTGGAGTAAAATTCAAGGTAAGTTACTTATTAAATTTGTTTAACCTATCATATCAGTTTGACTGATTAGATTGAACTGAACACATGTATCAGATGATTTATCAATTCTATCTATAGAGATCCTTGAAAAAGCCAGATGGACTTGATGTTTCTGACCCATCTAAAGCGCATCCGCAACATCTTTGCGAAAAGTGCCGAGCACTTGGATACAATTGCAGAAGAAAGTAGTAATAGATGACGGTGAAATTATTCATGATCTAACAGTGTAAAGTATAACTGGTTGATTTGTATTCTTGTCTTTTCTTGTTTCACCCCACCAACTTCGCTCGGTTTGTTTCTTTTTTCCAAGAAACTTACAAAATTTGATACTACACACCGGTTGACTCGTTGCATTAAAGGTGTGGAATTCTACCCTCCGCTTCTACTTTCTTTAAAAGATAGATAGATAAGATAAGATAAGATTTATTGCAAAAAGCCTGTGGGCCATAGCAACACATAATACAATCTACAAACCAACACTCAGGAACAAAATACAACTTTAGATAGTAAAAATCAAAAAAGGAAAAAAGAAAAAGAACAACAAAACGACAAAAAAGAAACACACCAAGGTTCGACTTTTAACCAACAAACACCATATAATAAATTCAAATCATAAAAATAGTATCAGGCTATCCCCTCAAACATGATTCCCTATATTTAGTCCCTAAACGAAGAAACTTACACAACTGTTTAATAGCACATGCGTTCCTCTCAGCCATCCGCTCTATTAACCAGCATTCGCTCCCAAACACTCGTCCGAAACATTCATTCCGCAACTCAGACAGCTCTTCACACTCGGATACAAAATGAAATAAGTTTTCATTCACCAATCCACACATTGGGCAGAAATAAGGGCCAGCCGCCAGCCTAAACTTTCCCAAAATTTTCCTTCTCTCGCCTAAATCCAAACTATCCCCTTTTACCAACAACAACTTCTTCAAATCCTCTTTATTCAACCCAAATTTAAGATAAACCTCCTCCCCCCAACCATCTTTGGCTTGGGAGTAAAGCCTCAAAGACATAGATTGGTTCTTATGAGCTTGCCACTTTTGGATTTCCTGGTCCTTTAGGGTTCGCTGGACTTCCTTCCATACTGACACGGTTTCATCCATAAGGCCTTTTTCTTCATTCCACATCTCCGAAAGTCCACAAAGATCCAGTATTTTCTTAACCTGATTTGACCATGAGTCACGTCTACCATCCTTCAAGCTCTCCAAATAAGCTGCCTTAAGAAGCCGAACTCTAGGTAGCCTAATTATCTTCTCCCAGAATTTTACCATTCTAACCAATCTAACACTCCTTAAAGAAAAAAGCCCCAAATCTCCTTTCAGTACCACTGAACTAAATGAATCCTTCAAGCCTAGAATTTTCTTAAAATATCTTAGCTGAACTACTTCTAGCTTAGCTCCTTTAGCAAAACCCCAAACCTCAGAGCCCCAATGTAGACTAGAAGCTACCTTTGTCTGGAAAACTCTTTTCTGGATCCTAATGTCAGCTAGCTGATTTAAATTACTTCTCAAAAGCATATTTATTAGCCTATTACCCCTTAAATTACAATCTTTTACATGCCTAGACATCCCCCTTAAAGCACTAAACTTAACACCCAAATAAACAAACTCATCTTTAACCTCTAAAACCTTTCCTCTAAAATTAAAATGAACCTCTGAATCAACATCTCCTTTACTCCTAAATAATAATGCTACTGATTTCTTAGCGTTCAACTCTAACTCCTTCTTTTCTAAATAATTTTTTATTATATCTAATTGCTTCTGAAGGTTATCTCTGCTATCCGCCACTAGAGCTATATCATCCGCGAATAACATGCATGATAGCCTAAACCGATCCAAAGATACATAAGGGGCTCCACTATTTTTCATAAACCTATCTAAATCATTAACAAACAAGGAGAAGAGCTTAGGAGATAATGTACATCCTTGTTTCCCACCCACATGAGACGTGACCAGCCTAGAAAAATTTCCCATAACCTTCACAGAAAATTTCACCCTCCGATACATATCTGCTATTATTGCTACAAAACAAGACGGCAAGCCTATTTCTAACAGACTTTCAATTAATAACCTCCTATTTACCGAATCAAAAGCACTTTTCAGGTCTAAAAACGCTACGAGTAGCCGACAAGTTTTTCCTCTAGCATATTTCCTTCTCAATGCATCCAAAGTAAAAATATGGTCAATAGTGCTGAATGTCGATCTGAATCCCGCTTGTATCGGGCTAAGTATTTCCTCCTTATCTAACCAATCTCTTAGCCTAAATTCGAGAACCTTACAAAACAATTTACTTACCACATTCCCTATAAAGATAGACCTAAAGTTTTCATGTAACTTCCTATTACCTTTCTTAAAAAGAGGCACTGCTACAGAAATGTCCCATAAGCGAGGCCAACAAGCTTTCTCTACTACAAACGAGAAAATTGCAGCCAACATGGGTATTAAAGTTGTCCTTCCTAACTTCAGAACCATTGTAGATATACCATCTGTTCCTGGACACGAATTTCCATTCATCCTTTTCAACTGATCCCAAATTTCTTGTTGAGATACAGGTCTAATTAAATCATAATCATTCTGCCTTAAAGGATATGTTGCCGTCCCTAGACCTGGCTCTCTATCCTCTGAACCATTCGACTCATTCGCCCTAACATATTCTGACTCTCTATTCTCAAAATAATCTGGCCACTTCTCAACTGCTGGGACGTCGTTCCCGGGCCCTGGATTGAACATTTAACAACCGACCAAAACTCTCTTGAATTATTCACACTATAAGCTCTCTTAATTTCCTCATTAATTTTCATATGCCTCTCTCTCTTTTTAACTCTTTTAACCCTATTATAATCTGACCTTAGTTTCCTATATTCAGCTAACCTGCGCAAATTCGTTTCCTGATCCAATGGATCTGTTGTTTTAAGTAGCCTGAAAACCCTAATTACCTCTTCCCTTTTCTGCCTACATTCCTCATCGATCAAACCCTCATCTTTTCTGGCCGGATTTTTTTTATCCTGAGATAAAGGCTTGATTCTCTCATAAATTATATCTGTAAGTACCGAAACAATTTGGTGCAATTCAGCTGGTTCTGAAAAATTCAAAATCGAATGGCAATCATTCTGGAATTCCTCACTTTCTAGTTCCATTTTAACCAATTCTTCTTTCTCCTTGGCTATCCAAACTGGTTTACGGACCCTTTCCTTGCACGTAGACCCTTCCTTTCCCCTTTCGGACTGTCGAATACAC
>JAQQPU010025042.1:0-12265 GCA_029168905.1 Artemia sp. Kazakhstan ARC1039
GTGAACTGTTGAAGGGAACATGTATCAATTTAAAACACCATTCGGATTGTTTCTGTGTGGGCCATCAATGTCAGGCAAAACAACACTCTTGAATAAAATAATTAAAAATTGCGATAAAATGTTTTTGGAAAAGCCGAAAAAATCTACTATTGTTACAGTATTTGGCAGGAGTCATACGATAAAATAAAAGCAATTGCCACGACGGGATTGGAGCAGATACAATTCATACAGGGACTTGATGTTTTCAGCATTATTGAACCAAACTCTTGGCTGATCATTGACGATCTGGCTGAATCTATTTAACAATGGTCCCAGGAAATGCTAAAACTGTTCACTGTTCGCTCTCATCATGAACAGATTTCCGTTACTCTGGTTCTACATAATCTCTTTCATCAGAGCAAATGTATGCAAACACTTGCATTGAACTGCACCTACTATATTATCTAAAGAGTTGTTCGTGATTCTAGCTTGCTAATAACTCTCAATAAACAAATCTATCCAGGTGCCCCCAATTTTCTGCTCTCAGCATACAATCAGGCAACTAATAAACCCTACGGCTACATCCTATTGGATCTTAATCAAAATACATCCGAGGATCTGCGTGTAGTCACAGATATTTTTGACAACGAAATTACAGTATATCTCCCCGTGGACACTAAAAAGACATATTAGTTGCTATCATGACACTGAAGAAACTACATGAAAATAGACATCTGTTTTCAGTTCTAAGCACTTCAAAACCCTCGCTTAGAAAAGCCATACTCAAACATGGTATTGACAATGATTTCATAAATCTAATATCTGAACTTTGTTTAAATTTGATTGAGGGTAATGTTCAACTGCCAGAAGTAGTTAAGCAACAGGCAAAGCAACATCGTTCCATTGTACGTACATTGGCCTCTAAAACGAAAGGAAAGAGTTTTAAAAAGAAACGACTTCTTCACGCGGGCGGTAGCTTTTTCACACTTTTACTGCCAATAATTGCAGGATTTGTAAACAGTTTTCTCTAGACAGAATGGCAAAAGCCTATAAATTGACTCCAATAGAACTCGCTCTCTCACCCGTGGAACACTTTGAGAACAATCTGAGTAACTTCCTTGACAATGAGAATATTGAGGATGATAAAAAACTGCTTTTACTTCAAGATGCACTTCGCCGAGTGGACAAACATAAGGCCTATCGTGTGAAGGCCACTGCTGCTGGTATTGATCACAAAAAAGAATCATCTCCTCAAGATTCTGCTGGAACACAATTAAAGAAGGAGGAATTGGATTCGATTGTATTGAAAATTGGAAATCTAATGGCCCACTCATATCGTGAACAAAGTAAATGACTCCTAACCTACCTCATGGAAAGTGGTCAAGATCATATTCAAGTTGAGAGCAATGGGAAAGGGATTATAATTCAGGGCAAGAGCTATAATCTACTTTATTTAATCTATGATATGGTTACAAATCGTAAAGGACTATTATCATTTGACGCTCATCTATACAACTTTCTAAATACATTAAACTTCCCCAAAAGTCTTATTAGCAATAGACAAATTCTAAAAAAATTAAATGAACATGCTTCAACATCAACATCAACAACAACACCATTAAAACATGAAGAAGAAGAAGAAGAAGAAGAAGAAGAAGATTTAAAATCAATCTTGAAAAAATACTAGCACACCTAGTGGAAAAAACTTGACAATGGTGGTGAGGAAAAAGCGAAAACGTATCATGTCACTATTACCATCCAGTATACAAAAGGGTAGCGGACGTTACACAACGTGTTTACGTTCAAAATGGTTGAAGTTCTGAAAGGTGTTTTTGAAAAAATTGGTGAGGCGGGGAGTTTAAGTTCCCCCACCACTCTTTCCAAAGTCACTGGTGCTCACACTAAAAGTGTACAAGACTATCTACAAAATGAATCAAGTTGCACTCTACATAGAAATCATAGACTTCGTGCCAATCAATATCGAAAAACTAAAGCCTTTTACCCATTGCACATAATGCAAGCAGATCTCCTGATTCTAGATGACATTCAACGACGTCAAAATACACCGTACAAGTACATTCTACTTGCAATCAGTGTTTATAGTCGTTATGCATATGCAATTCCATTGCGATCAAAGAGAGGCGTTGAAGTTGCTCAGGCCATTGAAAGTATTCTCGAAACGGATTCATATAAAAAAATTCAAACGGATCGGGGTAGTGAATTTGTTAATCTCCATGTTGCAAAAGTACTATCGAAATATAGTACACTGCTCTATCATAGTCATAGTCCTATAAAGGCTGCATTGGCCGAACGATTCATAAGAACTATTCGACTTTTAATTTCAAGATATTGTACATTGAAAAATACACCGGCTTTTATTCATGATTTGGATAAAATCATGTTGATTTATAATCAACGACCTCATCGATCATTGTCCAACTCTACACCAACGGAAGTTCATCATTCTGATCATGATACAATTGACACCTTTCTTAAACAATATTCCAATGAAACGATTGTCAAGAAGAAAAATAAATCCAATGTTGGTGATACTGTTCGAATTAATAGAACAACTAATGTTTTTTAAAAGGGGAATTACTTGTGGTTCACAGAACTTTTTAAAGTGGCAAAAATCCTAGACACCAAACCCATGACTTAACGTTTACGTGATAGCAAAGATGAAGAGATTCTCGGCGGCTTTTATGACTATGAACTACAAAAAGTTAAAAATAATAGTGAAATCTATCAAATTTAAAAGATATTAAAGACTCGTACTCGCAGGGGTAAGAAACAGTTACTTGTTCGGTGGCTAGGATACAACTCTGATTTTGATTCTTGGATCGGTGTTGAAGATATTGACAATACCCAATGATTTCTATGTAACTTTTATGTCCAATGTTTCCGATCCTCTCTACAACGACTTGAATACGACAAGGGATTTTTGGACAAAACTCTCCCCCGCCATCAAATTTGACGGTGCATATGAAGTGGCTCTTGTCGACTGTATTCTCAAAAATACCTATGACATCCTGAGAAAGGATCGTGTGTATGATATAAAAGTTATACCATTCGATTGGACACTCTTTGTCGACTATGAATGGGTTGAAGCACTTAAATCTAGTGAATATCCACATGCCAAATTGAAATATATTGAATACGATAATATGACAGATTTGTGTCGTACAATCAATAGAAAAATCTCATATCGTAGGAATGGTAAATTCCATTTTAATTATTCATTGGAACACGATAGGATTTACATTACCTCACCTGTTGACACTGAAATAATTATTCTCAATGATAATCTGAGAGACGTTCTTGGCTTTAAACAGAATATGATCAATGGGATAAATGCTGGCACCGTTTACGGGATGGATCAAGTTATTTTTGCTGATTATCCACCTGGTTTCGCCTCGGACTCTTGCATATTTCTCTATGCATCCTTTGTGGAAACGTCGAGAGTCGGTAATTCAAATGTACCCCTCCTACGTGTTTTTGAACGAAAAACAACTCATGAACTTGTTCACCATTGTAATATAAAACATCTTCAGTATGCTCCTGTAAACACTTCGTATTTGGAACTCTGTCAGTTAACTAAGAAGTGAATTGGGCGATCCTCTAGCAATAACAAAAGAGTTAGCAGTGATTACATGTCATTTTTGACCCATTGTTGGCGATAGCACAATCACCTAAAATTAACAATAGGAGAATTCCATTTGTCTGTCCCAATATCGATTGCTATGTTGGTGCTTTGAGTCCACGTCAAATAGGCAATGGATTGGACTACTACAAGGGGCGTACTACGATGTCTGGTTATGGTCTCGGTAGCTGGTTTGCTAGGCTATTTCGTTCTGCACTACCCCTTTCCAGAAAATATCTTGTACCTGCTGCATCAAATTTTGCTGCCTCAACACTACAGGACTTGGGGTCGGGCAAGAATTTCAAGGAGAGTGTTAAGGAAAATATTAGATCTTCAGCAAGAGCCGTTGGTGAGCAACTAAAATATCGACAAAATGGAGAGGGATTGAAAAGGATGCGTGCGCGTCATTCACTCATCAGTCTCCACCCAGGCGGGAAGCGAAGGACATCAACAAGGACTTTGAGGAATAAAACAAGGAAGACCAATAAGCAGCAGAAGAAGGAGAAAAAGAAAAAGATTGTTAGATTAAAGAAGGATTTCTTCTCTTAAGATGACTTATCTCCCCCACAAGGAAGCATATCCATCAATTAGTTCCTCATTGAATCTATTTAATGCTGAAAATGTTGATGTCAGTGTCAAGTATGGCTACTATGAACAATTTCATCCCCACCAACCCCTCTCGGAAAATATACACTTTCAAATATTTTCCAATGAAGACTATTTCATTGATTTGTCATCAACATTTATTGATTTAAATGTTGCGGTGAAGAAAAAGTCAGATAATACAACTCCAAATGCTGGCGATGGTCTCTCCTACGAGAACTGTATTCTACACAACCTATTCAAACAAATTAATGTATTTATTAATGTTACTTTGGTGAGCACTAGCAATAATTTATCCAACTATGCAAGCTACATACAATTTATGATGATGACACCAAAGGCATACAAGGAGTTGAGAGGACAATCATTGGGCTATGAATATCGATCAGGTGTTGATACTGACGGTGAGTTGACTACTGCAGTGATCCAAGAGTATCATTTGGTTGGAAAATTCAATCATGAGATATTCAATATATCCCAATGGTTACCCCCCAATGTCAAGATTGACATAAAGTTACAACTGGCCCCATCAAATTTCATTTTGAGAAAAACACTTCCTGCAGCACCCGATGCAAATGTCATTATCACATCGGCAATTCTCCACGTCCGAAAACAACAGGTTATGAGCTCTGTTGCATTGGCAGTGGAAAAGCTAAGAGCCAATGGCAACAACATTAAACTTCTTGTCCCCCTTACAATCACCAATCAACGTCACATTGCCACCGGCTCTCGTAGCTATAGCGATTCATCATTTATCAATGGAGAAATCCCATCAAAATTGGCTTTGGCCTTTGTAAAGAGTGGCAGTGCCGTTGGATCCTGGACTGAATCCCTTCATAATTTTAATTTTTTCGGTCTATCTAGCCTTGTGTGCAAAGTGAATGGTATTCCACTGTACATATCTTTTGTACTCTATCTTTTGACAAAAAATCCTATAGAACTCTGTACGAGTTGAGCATGCAATCCCTAGATCATGACTCTCAACTATTAGAAAATGGAATAACCGATTCAATGTTTTCAAAAAATCATGGGGTAATTGTTTTGGACTTGTCGGGGACTCAGGATATGAGCATAGTACGAACAGGGAATGTACGTTTAGAGTGTACATTTGCCGATGCTTTGACTGAGAGTATCACGCTAATATCACTGAGTCAATTTGAAACCTATTGGGAAATCACACCCGACGGCAGTGTTCTACTAGACCTAGCACCATGAACACAAACCAAATAGTCAACGTATTTAGTATGTATCCATACTTGTCATAGTACAAGTCCTATTGCATACCTTCGGACTTCATTGAAAAAATTTCAAGGGTTAACAATACCCTAATCATTGTTAATAGCAGTCCATCGACTTTGAAGACCGGTCATTGGCTATGCATCTCTCAAACAGCGAAGAATATTGAATTTTTTGATCCTCTTGGCCTATCATATAAATTCTACACGCCATACATCAGCAACTTTATTGAAAGCAGTGGGAAAACCATTATTCAAAATCAACGAAGAGTACAAGATTTAACGACTAAGACATGTGGCTTTCATGCACTACTCTTTTTCATGTTAAGATGTTGTGGCTACACCTACAAGCAGTTTTTCAACATCTACGTTGACTTACCTCGATTGAACGACTTTCTAGTGGAAAATGTACTTACAAGCGTATTTAATATTGATTTTAGTGCCCTAAGAATAAAATGTTCTAAAAATATATTTGAAATTGTTTATTAATAAAAATTTATATGCATGATAAAACGACTTTTTTACTCTTTAGATTTCATCTTCTACTATGTATAGGTATTTGTCGACAACAACTAGTGCAGGTAGATTATCTGAATTCACAGTGTACTGATCCTGATGTACTGCAATGTCAGGGTCACATTTTCTACAATAGAGTGTGACTTCACTCTTGTCATATCTCTTTATATAGTCAATGATACTATTCTCATTCATTCTATAGAATTCACATGTTTCAATTAGCTTATTTGAAGCAATTTCACAAACAGTGTCCTCAAGTGTCGAATCACATTCCGTCACAGCCAAATAAAAATCAGTGTGCTTATAATCATTACACCCATTGTCTTCACAACGATGACGTAGAAACCATATTCTTTTGCTGTTCCAACAGTTGAATCGCTGACCCGGCTCCTCCTCCCAGAACAATCTAAAACAACGACGATACCAATCTCGTAGCAGTAAACTAAAATCACGCTTAGGATTCTTTCCAATCATACCGGGATATGTATTCTCCCACTGATTACATTTATCATAATGGCAATTGGAGCATAGGTGGCCTCTAGGATGAGAGTCACGCGCCTCTTAAAGACAGGAGTTACAATCTTTAATTTTTACAGCATATCCTCTGTGCAATTTACACGGGTTGCATAATCTACACTTTTCATCATACTCATCACTCATTGTGCAATTCTCACATGATGATCAGCTGCCCAGTGTGTACATACATAGCGGACATGTATGGAACATTTTTTCATGTGTTGACACTCTCACTGCCACAATGAAACTGAGCTAGCAACAACAAAAATTGTCTGAGAGAGAGAGAGGAGTAAATCATCCTTGAGCACTATCTTTCTCATGAAAAAAAGTCCTAAATTTCTAAACTAATGTTTAAAAGCATATCCACAATATCATTTTGCCGTGTCGTGATCAATATATCAATAAATTGTGTAAATGCATTTGGACCACGATGTAAAAGCTTCATACAATAGTCTAATGATGGAGAATCAGTTTTCATTATATCCACAAGCATTCCCCGAGAAAATATCTTCCTTTGAATAGACAGCTTCAGAAAATCGTCATCTAGAATTAAATGTTTTTCCATAAACACTAGATTCCCCAAGATTCGCTCTTTCTCAAATCTATCCATTTTTTAGAGTCCTAACACTCTCACAACCAATTTCAGACTAACCAGAATTTCTTACTGTACTCTAAAAAATATACGCTAGTCTACTATAGAAAGAAAAATACCTTTGATTTAGAAACAATTTTATTGAACATAATTACAATCATAATATTCACTGATGCATTTTATTCTCATCAGTATATTTCGATAGGACATCTAATGCTGACCGATGTTTATTTATATGGAGAATATTCACTTTTCCAGCAAAACATAGTTGCTCCTCCTGCTTAAACTTGCTTAATGATATCACGTATCTAGCATACATACTGTCTCATTCAAGGCATAGTCTACAGCCAGCGGTAATTTCCACCGCCACATTGGGTACTCGTATATCGTTGCTGCTGCTGTTGGCTCCATCATTAATCTCCAATAATGTAAATGCACCACTCATTTTTTTTCTCCACTAATATCCTCTCAAATAAACTATTCTCTCTGAATTCAATTCTCTTACTAATATGAATTGTAGTGAAAACCATTCCTTTTATTCATACCCCAACCACAAATCAAGTTATCGTATATTGAACAACCATCGCTGCCTCTGATTGGTTCATTAAAAATTCCCTCTTCAAACGATACATTCATTGTGTAATTCTTATCAAAAACAAAAACCATGCCAACTTTTAAAATTTTCACGCTTAAGTTTAATGTCTCAGGCATGGGTTTTCCTTGCGCAATTCCAATTTACCGTTCATATTGTATACACTATTATCTTGTACCGTTTCATGTACTGGTCGGATCAGCACCTGATGATGATGATTTTATTACGTGACTGCACCAAACAGGTATTTCACGCTACAATACTATATAACTAAATTTATACACAAACACTAAAATACTTACAGAAAAAAAAGGAAATAAAAACTACACATTCACTAAACACTCCTCAGAAAACTTTCACAATAACCTCAAACATCAAATCTATTTGTGTTATACAGGAATTTCTTCACTATGTTCCTAACATTTTTATCACCAATTATCAAACTTAAATCAAAAGGGAAGCTAACATTATATTATCTCAATTCAAAAATCATATTAAACCTCTGACGAACATAAAAAGGACAATCATACAGGACATGCTCACAGTTTTCTATACATCCATATTCACACGTTGGGCTATCCGTCATGCCAATTCTATGTAAAAAATAATTCAGTTTCGAATGGCCTGTTATAAACTGAGTTAAGATATAACTTGGTTCATGTTTTTGCGCACAAATTAAATCTTCTTTACATCTGAAAAATCTAACAGGCCAACTACTCATATAATTTTCAAATATTACATACCATTTATTATTTTTAAAGCACTACGGTTCAGTTGGATAGGTGAAACATAATTTTCCATCAGAAACTCAAGTCCTAGCAACTCAGCAACTATTTCATCGGTAAAAACGCTATGATCAACGGAGTATCTATTTAAAGGAAAACTAGGATGTACAATATCTGGCCAAAAAGGGGGACGTCCCTTTTTAACAAACCTCATCACTGCCAGTTCTATTGCTCTTAGACCGATTGGAAGGACACCAGAAAGGGCTGTAATAACATGATTTTGAGCAGTACTAAATGACTTTGAAATACTAAGGGTTGAACATCTTTGTGCTGACTGTAACATATTCTGTATATTTTTTTTTCTTAAGGCCCCAATCCATACTGGAGCAGCATACAAAATAGTACTTTTAATTACTGACTTATACAATTTTCTAAGAGCGAAAGGCTTTAAGCCCCAGGTCATCCTTGCCGCACTTAAAAGACGACTGGAATATTTCTTAGCTTCATTAATTCTGCATGTTACATGTTCTGTCCAAAGATGTTTCCTATCTAAAATTACACCCAAATATCGAACTTTATCCTTAACTTCAATAATGTCGCCTCCAAATACTAAATTAACGTAGGGTGTTTTATGTCTATTTGTGAATAAGACGGCCTCTGTTTTTAATGTATCAAATGTTAATTTATTATTTACTGCCCATTTATCAAAACTCTCGAAAATCTTATTTGCTACTTTTTCCAGTGTACTTACATTCTTTGCTGTAATAATAGCACATATGTCATCAGCGTATGCTTGAATCAAACAATTTTCATTTATATTAACTTCAAGAATATCATTAATATTAATAAGCCAAAGAAAAGGAGATAGAATTCCACCTTGTGGACATGACTTTTCTAGTAAATGTAAGTTTCCATTTTCATATGCGACTGTTCGATCTGATAGATAACTATGAATTAATTTTATTAAGCCAGAAGGGCATTCTTTTTCCTTTAACTTTTTAATAATTCCTGGATGCCAAGCATTATCGAACGCCCCTTTTATATCAAAAAATATACACAATGTAAATAACTTCTTCTTTTTATTTTTTTCAATCATAGTCACCAAATTATCAGCCGCATCTACCGTACTTTTATTTTTCGAAAAACCAAACTGATAAACAGAAATCCAATTATTATCATTACTTAAATTATTCAGTCTACCCATTATTAACTTCTCAAAAAATTTTCCCAAATTAGAAAGCAGACTTATTGAGCGATATGATCGGGCGTTACCGTCATTTTTTTACCCTTTTTATTTATTACAATCACATTAGCCCTTTTCCATTCTTTAGGGAAATACGAAACTTTCAAACACGCGTTTAAAATTTTCAAAAGAGTTGGTGCAATTACATTCATATTTTTTTTCAAAATTAAATTTAAAATTCCATCTGGGCCTGGGGCTTTCATTGGTTTTAATTTTTTTATAATTTCTAAAAGGTCTTGAAACTGAAAATCCTCGCTATTTTTTACATCTTCTTCTAATATCTGCTTTACTTCTTGTCGAATTGTATTATGATAGCTATTGTCATCTGATATCTCATCTTTCGTGAACCACTTATTTAAAAGTACATCCCCAGCTTCAGTTATTGAATTTGTAAAAGTACCATCACTCTTTTTAATATGGATAGGCTTTGCAGTCCCACCCTTCAACCTACAAATCTTATGAATCGTATTCCACGGATCCGTAGTCCCCCTTTCTTCACAAAAACGCCTCCAATCTTCTTTTTTAGCCTTCAAAATTTCCATCTTATATTTACTTTTAGCATTTTTCATAATTACTTCGCTTTCTATCGATCTTGATATTTTAAAAATTCTCGTATTACGTCTATATTCTTTCCTTAGTTCACTTAATTGTGGTGTCCACCAGCGGCAGTATCTTTTTAAAAAATTATTATGACACTTAGGAGTCAATTCTTTTATAGCATTCTGTAATAATTTAGTTAAATGATCAACGGCTGAATCAATTGCTTCTTCTGAAGCCAAATTACATGCAAAAACTTCATCAATACGGTTCAGTAAAACAGCACTAAATACGTCCCAATTAGTCTTCTTAAAATTGTATCGCTGGTTCACATTTTTCTCTCTAATCTCATCATTAAAACTGATTTCAAAACTTATATACAAATGGTCTGATAGTGAAGAAAGGTCTTGTAGGACTCTCCAGTTTTCAATATATGTCAAAAGTTGTATACTAGCAGTCGTAACATCTGGGCTAGAATAATGATGATAATATGTGGGTGAATCAGGATCATTAATAACAACAAGTTGTTTACAAGTTACAAAATCCTCTAATTCTTTTCCTTTATGATCAGTAGAAACACCATTTACCCACATTGGACTTTTAGCGTTAAAATCCCCACCTATCACGTAAAAAGTTTTACACATTCTATCCAAAATACTCAGTTGATAATCTAAGGACTGCAGCGAAGGGGAGCAATATACTGATGGCACTCTAGTGATTCTTGACTTCAAGTAAATAGATAGTGACACACTCGTTTGTAGACTCATCATAATGAATATCGCACTTAAATTCTTTTTTAACTAATACTGCAGCACTAAAGAATCTTTTCTCAAAATCAAACCTTGAGAATACTGCATAATCACTTGGTACACATGTTATTTTTCCAAACTTGTTGACATACGGTTCTTGTGACAATACCACATCTGGTTTTAGGTCGCAAAGTGTTTTCTGAAGCTGAACTAGTGCGCTATAAGAGTGCTGAAGGTTAATCTGAAAAAATGTCAGTTTGTTTGCACTAAGTAAGTCATTTTGAGTATTCAATTATACTGAATGTTCTTCTTGAGACGATCCATGATTTCGCGAGCAATTGGGCATTTTTTAAATTCATAGGATGCATGTGGCTCACATTTGACATTTTTTTTATTACATGACCGACACACCGGGCGACTTGTAAAAGGTTTTTCAGAGTCCTCGTAAGCATGGTTACCCATGCACCATGAGCACGCAACATCACCCTTACAAACCGAACGTTTATGTCCATAGAGACAGCACTTCGTACATCGATTGATGTTGATGTGTTCCTCGCATTCAACCATTAAAAACCCGAACTTAAGTCCACGATTTGAAATGATTTTCTTCCGTAATACTAGGCTGACTTCAATAATCACGTTTTTTCTCGTTCCTCTTTCTACAACACTGATAACCTTGAAGGTTTCTCCTTTCGCTACGAGGTCTTTAACTGAGGAGTTCGAGTCCATCACACAACTCATGCATTCTTCGCGTGTTACGTAACCTGGTATTTCTTTCGCTACCATTCGTGGGAGACGCTTCTTGACTGGTTTTGGTTTGAACTGCAACTGTTCGGATTTTTCTGTTAAAACCATGAGGGCTTCATCTAAGTAATTTTTGCTCTGCATTTCAAGAATATATTTACCTCCTCCTCCCGGTACAATTTTCTTTGCTGCGAACTTTATTTATCCCCTTTTAGCACTTGGGATATCTCTTTGGTAACATGTTCAGTATTTTGGTTTCTCTGAGATCTGTTCCTTCCACCTTGGTTCTTTAGGGTAGTGTTGATTGGTTCGAGGACTAGGCAATGCGACTCGGGTCCTTTTGCTACGCTGGCATACGACCGGGCATGATTCTGAATGATGGGTGAACTTTGACGAATTTCTTGCAACTTGGTCTGTAGTTAGACAATTTTTTGCAGGTGTTTATTCTTGTTACGGAGAAGCTCCGAATTTTCTTCTATTACAGTCTGGTGTAGAGCCAGGATCCGGTCGCATATTTCTCTAACATTATCTTTCCCACCAGGGACTTTTTTAACGTTTCCGAAGACCTCTTTCAGAAGTCTCAATAATGCAACG
>JAQQPU010025043.1:0-12264 GCA_029168905.1 Artemia sp. Kazakhstan ARC1039
CATTTTGCTGAAGAGTTATTCAAACAGTTCCTGCAGAGAATTAGTCGTGTTTCCAAGCTTCTTGTAATCTGCTTAAAACTCGGCGAACATAAAGAGCCATAGCATATGAGCAACAGCATTTTGCTGAAGAGTTGTTCAAACAGTTCCTGCAGAGAATTAGTCGTGTTTCCAAGCATGATGTAATCTGCTTCAAACTTGGCGAACAAAAAGAGCCATAACGTATAAGCAACTCAACATGTAACACAGCAGCTACGCACAAACCAACTTGAAAGGTTTTACCTTCATATAAAACTCACATGTGCAGCTCAATCTAGGACAATTCAATGCACACAATCAAACATAGCGGAACAAAATTGAACAGCGCATCAAACTGAACATTTGATTATTGACATGCAAAGATTGACCAAAATATTCACATCAAATCGAGTAGAAGCTTCCTCTACTGTCATCCTAAATTTAGCATGCTAACTTGGAAAGAAAGAAATAAGCATAAAAATAGAAGTAAAATATTTAGCCAATGACAATTAATGTTAACCTTTAAAAGGTGTAGTTATGTCGGCTGTAAGAATAAAAACTACAAGAAAAGGCAAGAGAGTAAGTTGCTAAGGAGTATGGAGGGTGGACAATCGTTTATTCTGATGTCTGTAGCTCTTTCTTAGCCCCGACTTGACATAATTTCGATTCCCTTTAATCAGCGATGTTAATTAGGTGTGAGGAAAAGGGGGAATGTGCACAGCCAAGATATGCATTTTTGTATTTTCATTTCAAAAATTGAAAAAAACGACAAATTTACTCCCCCTAGATTTTGAAAAATACATTTTACCCCGTCCCTAAATTTCTTGGATTGACACACCTGTATTTAATATTCACTGATATGAGTTGTTAGTTTTGGCTCAGGTTTAGTCAGGTACATGAAGCACTGGCTTTTTGATGAAATATTTCGATTTGTGAATAGCCGTTTTCCTTGCTTTAATCTAAATATTCTCAAGCGAAAGAATTAAATAAAAAAAATAAATACTGAAATATAGGAGAAAAATCAATTAAAATAAGAATTAGTTTAAGCCTTTGAGAAACGTAAATATTTTGTAACAGGGTCGCTAAATGGGGAAAGCAGAGGGAACGGCCCCCCCCCAAGGCTTTGGAAAACACGTTTTTGGGATTTTCTCAGGAAAAAATCGGAAAAAATGACACCCCCTCTAGATTTTGAGAAATAATTCTTTTATGTGTATGTATTTTTAAAAGTTTGAAAATCCTTGCCCCCTCTCCTTACATTTTCGTGAACTGAAATCTGATTCGTGGTACAATATATTGGATCAAGAACAACTACTATGATAAATTCTAAGGAATAAACTACCAAGGAGTATGAACGATAGGAAATTATTTACTCTGATGTGTGTAGTCTTCCTTTGTTCCTAAATTAGACTCATTTCTATTGTATTTGATATTCACTTATTAATCTGAGCTGTTAGTTTTGGCTCATCTTTCGTCAGGGGCACAGGCATCGGCTTTTGCGCGGTCTGAGGACCTGTAACAAGCCCCAAATATGCTTCTTGGGGGAGGGGACCGAAGGGTGCACAAGAGTGGCATATTAATTAAGGTTCAAAAAGATGAGCCCAAGCCACCTCCAGGAAAAATAAAAACTTATTGCCCACCGCCAAGTCCAAATTTGGAGTCTGTTCCTGGAAATTATCCATGAAATTATCAAGGGTTTGACATAAAATACTGAAACTCAGGATAATTGCTTTACCTTTAGGATAACATAGTGTATCTCCTTTTGTAAAACCAAAATTAGCTCCTTAATTTCAAACATCTCTCAGCATAAAAAAGGAAAATAATAAATATGCTAAATCCACAAGCCTACCCCCCCCCCCAAAAAAAGAAGAGAAAAAAACATACATTCCTTAATTTTTCACCTAACCACATAATCACTCCTAGTCCTTTTTGGACCACTTTATTCAAATTAGATTGGGAACTTTTCCGTTAATTCACAACCCTGTTTTTTATTTCCAGTTTACTCAATACCAACAGAACTATTCCCCTCTTATTTCATTGTGCACCATGGTTTTTCATGTAAACGTGGAACTGTTTCATCGCTTCCCGAAGCCCAATATGGCCCCCAATTCTTGGCACTAGATGGCCAGTCCAGTAGCCACTTTCGTCCGACTACTCATCCTTCTTACTTTATCCGTCCACAGTTTTTCCTGTACCAGTGAAATTGTTTTATCGCTTGCCGGTACGCGTAGACATATCTTATCACAAAGAGCGTTGTGTATGTACCGTCGTATATTAAACAGCTACATTATTGAATACATGTTGTGTAAACGTTATAATCCTGAAAATCTACTTGAAAAGATGCATATTTCATGCCGCCAAAGTAAATCAGTAACTTTGCATAGATTAATTATATTTCATACCTTTCGTTAAACTGTGCTTATTTTTGTGTTGCATTCAAAATGTTAAGTGAATTCTGCATTGAGTTTTTTTTTTTAATTCTCTTAATTATTCTGTTTTTGGTACGTTCACGTGTTTTTTTCATTTTTACGTCTATTTTAATAAGTAAACAAACTATTTCTGAAACTATAACTTTAGTGGTTTTGAGTTAATGGAATTGCAAGTAAAAAAAAAAATTGTGCTAGTGAATTAATGGAAAAGTTCCTTAGACTTAATTAACAAAGAATGAACATAAAATATCTAGTCATTGGCCAATAAGGCAAATAGGGTATCAAGTCATTCCAGGGAAGATATGTTTTAGTTCATAATCTTTCAGAATGTGCCTCTAAAAACAGAGGAATTAACAATAATGACAAACTATAGACACCTAGATTATAAGCCTATAATTTTAGGCTTAGGTAGATGTCACTTGCATCGTCCGGCTCGCAAAACATCTTACTTCAGTTTAGCCTTATATTTGTGAGCGAAAGTTGTTTCTTCGTGTTGAAAACAATATTTTTTTTTGTTATTTCATACAAATTCAAAGTCTTGTTCATAGGCTAATAAATATAAACTTGATGAAATTAACCATGACAAGAATCACTCGTATAAAATACAAAAGCTCACGTCAACAAGACCCATTGTATTTACTGTTTTTTCCTTTTTATTCCAATTCCTTTTTATTCCAAAATGCATTATGTCTTCTTTTTTGGATTACAGAGAAAGTTTGAAAATAGAGCTTTAGACATCAGAATTGGTTTAATCTTATCCTGGATCCCTAAGGTATATCTTCCTTTCACAAACAGCCATATAGTAATAGCATAAGAGTAGATTCTTCCTATATTTGTAATGCCTGTTTTGTCCATAAATAATATAGTTCGCGGACCATGTGGCAAAAAGACTATTACCCTTTAAGCTAATACTATTTCCAGGCTAAATTGTAAGGGGAGGATCTAGGAAAAAGAAACAGCCAACCTGGTTAAAGAAGCCGCCAGTTTTGTTATTTATTTTAACCTAAGAATTCAAGGAACCTGAGTGGATTCTTCAAACGAAAATTGAATCAGCTGTCTTCTCCTGTATACGATTACTCGGGTTGACAAACTACAGCAGTGTATTATTTACGACCTGCAGACATATAACTATTACATATTGAGATCTTGCGTCAATCTCATTCATTTCAATCAAACTGTAATTCAAATAAATATCTTTTTCTTGATATTTATTATGGAAGTCAAAAATAGGTGACCTGTTTCTCCTTTCTGTTTTTTTTTTTTTTTTTTTTTTTTTAACAGAAACAGATCAAACACAAACAGAAATAAAAACAGAAACAGTGCCGATGCTTAGTATTAAAGAGCCGAAAAGGATGTAGCTTTCCTGTGAAGGTGTAGTTGTCTTTGGGAATCAACAAATTCTTAATGTTCAAATTTTAGGGGCAGAAATTTTACCAATTTTAATTGATTATTAAATAAATTAATCAAACAATTAATTAGTTTTGGTTGATTTCTTCATGGTTTAACGTAGCACCACTGACGAACTGACCAAGAATATTAGTGCAGTTGAGGCACTGCCAAAAAAAATCGTAATTGAAACAACAAAGAAAAACCTTAGGAACTCGCGGTTTCAGGTATGAACGGAGCTAAAATAGAGCCTAAAAATGAATTTTCAAAATATAATGTTTTCTTTAAAATAGCTTGGTTTATGGTCCGGTATAGTTTGGTTTATGTTTTAAAGTTTTATGTAAAATAATTTGGTTTATGGTTTGGTTCATGTTCTATGTTTTTTTTTTTTTTTTGTAAAATAGATTGGTTTATGGTTTGGTAAAGTTTGGTTTATGTTTTTTGGTTTTATATAAAATAGTTTGGTTTATGGTTTGGTATAGTTTGGTTTATGTTTTATGGTTTTATGTAAAATAATTTGGTTTATCTATATATTTTGAATGTTTACACTATCATTTCAGTTTTCTAACGAATGAAGTTTAGTAAAAGTAAGGATTTCCTGCATTTGCTTTTCTGAGGTTGGAGAGAAGTTTCCAAACTGGATTAGTCTCTTGGAGACGGAATCACAAACTTAAGTAAATTAAAAAAAAAGCCTAAATTTTTCGTGTTTTTTTTTCCTTTCCAATCAATAAAATCAATTCACAACATACTACATCATTAACGTAAAAAAGGCAAAAGTGACTTACATTAGAAAGAATAATATCCTTGCTACCAATTAAAGTTGAACTTGTTGCAAGGGTACAGGTTGAACAGAGATAGGCTTCCAGGGATCTGCAAGAAAAATCACATTAAAATAATACTACACAGTATGGCTGCAAAAATATTTCAGTAATGCACAAGCGCTGCACAGAGGAAACCTGCACATAGGTAATAATACGATTTAAAAAAGTTAAACAGAAAGCTTTAAATTTTACACGATAAAAAAAAAGAAAATTAGGAATAGATATTGGGTTTTTTTTTTTTTTTTTTTTTTTTTTTTTTTTTTTTTTTTTTTTTTTACTACTAATAACTATTTGGTAGAAAAAGGAAGGTTTCCTATACCTTGGAGACATATCAAAAGAATATTGGTGTTCAAATGCTTCATTTCTAACTATTTTTGCCAGATAGAAAAAGAGACATAACCACTTCCGAAATGTCAATAACTTCCACTCATTTTAAGAACAAAAAAACACAGCACATCAAAGTAATGTCTACATTGTTAAAACTGTTAATTTGCAGAGTGACTGCACAAATACTTCACCGATACACAAGTGGTCCTCAAAGATGACCTACACATAGACGCAAATACAACTCAAAAAGCATCAAACAACAATCTTTAAATTTTACACTAGAGCTAAAACTTGAGGTGTTAGGTTTTGACTGTTATTAATGATTATTGGCTTGAACAAGGAAGGCTTTGTTAGACCTTGCAGAAACACCAAAAGAATTTTAGTCATCAAGGGCCACATTTCCAAGTATTTCTGCAAAAAAACAAAACAAACAAAAACAAAACATAACCAGACCTACAATAGCGAAACTCTAATCATCTTAAGAACGAAATAGGATTACACATTGAAATATTATTTGCATTTTAAAGTTGTTAAAATGCAGTGTCTGCACACACATACTACACTAATTGATAACTGCTCAGCACAGCTGACCAGCACATAGATGCTAGGACAATGCAAATGCATCAAAAAACAGCTTTAAATTTTACACTAGAACAAAGAACCTACAAATTAACTGTGAGGTTTTGAATATTATTAATAACTAGCTTAACAATCGCCTGTTACTGCGATCTCAAAAGAAAGGAAATTAATGGAAAATTCCACTCTGTGGAAATTCCCCCTCCCGCAGAAAATCCACCCCCTACGTATTAACAATGATCGTATTTTAAAAATTTAAAAGTATTTGAAAAATATCCCCCCTGAAAATTCCCACACCGCAGAAAAATCCCCCCTCCCACATTACGCTCCCCCAGAAAATCCCCCTACAGTTCCCTTTATTGGAGAATCGAGTTCATAAATCGAAAAAACCAAAAGTGCACTGAATCAATAAACACGAACATCGACTTTTTTCATACGTCATGCTTTATACAAGAGTGAATCCCAGAATGAATATAGAATATAGTTGTGCTTTGCCCTACATTTATGTAAATCACCTAATTAATTCCTTTTGATTACAAATGCAAGGAGTCGGAAAATTATCTGTAAACGAAATTCATTTTATACGGAAGATCCCCCTTCCTCTAGGAATTCTCCCTGACATTCCCCCTCATGGACAATTCGTCCCCGGAAAATTCACCCTTGAAAAATTTTCCCCACGTGTAAAACAGCGATAGTATTTTCAAATTGGTAAAGTATTTGAAGTTCACAAAACTGTGCAATACCGAATTAAAAGAATTTATCGAAAAAGAAATTTACAATTTCGGAAATGTGTTAATTGACAAAGTTCTTCATAAACTAGCCCATTAACTGGATATCCTGAAAATATTAATAATATGACCAGAAAGGACTGTCGATTATTTGTGTTGATAGGTCTCTAATTTCAGTCAGCGCAAAGAATGTTAAGAAAGTCTTGGGGGGATTTATGCCTGAAACCTTCGCAAGAATGTACCCAATAACTTCCTAAAGTTTCTTGAAGATCGGACGAACAGTGTAGTAATGCATAAAGGTCATTCACACAAAGATATACATTCGATTACGTATATATAATTCGATTATATAAATAGGACAATTTCCTAGACTTTGAAGACGCACTAAAAATAAAATTGGCTATCAAAATATCCATTTCGAAGTATTTCGCAAGATAGAAAGAGACATAACCATTTCGAAATAGCAAAATCCTGTAATCATGTAAAAACCAAATGAGATTGTACATTAAAAAATATCGACGATATAAGACACGTTTTAAAAAAAATCGACTTGCACAAGCCTGAGAGGGCAAAATCCATATTTTATAGTAAAAAAAAAAAACACACACACACAAAAAAAACAGGCAATACCATCTAAAAAAAACTTCAAAAAAACGAAACACACTAAAAACTGGCTAAAGGATGCAATCAAACAGAAAGAGTGAACAAACCATTCATTGACAGCATTTAGATGTTTTATTAATGATTTAAGTAATGTATGGGGACTAAGTTTTTTCATATATTGAAGTAAAGTAGTTAATGGGGTTCAAGTCAGTTACGGGCTGAGAAACAGCTCGTCTCTACCTGTTTGCCCGACTTTTTAAAGCTTGTCTCTACCCGTCTCACCCACATTTCTAATTTTTCAATACGCAAGGTCGCTGCACAGACATTTCACTAATATTAATTAAAAAAAAAACATTTTCCCACAAAATAAGTTTTTCAAAGAAAAGTAAAGAACTCCATTAAACCAAAAATGAGAAAAAATAAAATCAAATAATCTACCAGAAATTAAAAAATATAAATGTTTTTACTTTTACAACGTTAATAAATCAAATATTATTAACATTTTGATTAAAAAATATCAGTATATGTATATTAAACTGACAATACACATTCATTTATATTTCTTCAGTAAAGTGTAAATTATGTTCTGGCCTTGGGAAGGCATGGGGGTTTTGAGCCCTACTCATGTTAATTTCTGCTCGTTTTGAGTTTGACTCGGTTATTTATTTTAATTTCGGTTCGTTTCATTTATTTATCGATGCTGACTTGTGGTAGTTTTATGCTTGGTAGCTTATTTGATTTTATTTTTGTTCATTTTTGGTTTAATGGAGTTCATTACTTTTCTTTGAAAAACTTATTTTGTGGAAAAATTTTTTACATTAATTTCTGTTCGTTTTATATTGACATAGTCTTTACAGGGAAAATGAAACTAATAGTTTAAATCTTTTCGGTTTTTTAGGACTTTATAGTTTGGCCTGCTATTTGTATACTGGAGAACATTTTTCAGCAATTTCTAACAACATACACCCTTTTAAAAATCTGGACACAAATAGTAGTGTTTAATTTAGTTTCATACCTCCTCTAGCTGACTGAAATACAGAACTTAATACCATTCGCAAAAAAAATCTGCTTACGCTCTTTGATAGCTTGGATACACTTACACTATTTTGATTTGGTTAAATTTTAAGAGCAGAAGTAGTAATAGAAGTAGCCCTGAAAGTTTGAACACAATACCCTCAGTCGTTCTTGGGATACTGCTGAGATGCCTTATTGGGAACTAGCATTAACATAGTGCATTTTGATTTAATCTTAAGGCAACATTTAGTTTTTAAAAAACATAATGGGCAAATTGCATAACTGTGCGGGGCTGACCTACGCATTAGCCCAAGAGATACAGTAACAAGACCGTTCCGTTATTCTGAACAAATAGCTATCTTAAATTTTGATTGGAAGTGTTTGAAAAATTATGAGCTAAAGAGGAGGGCTGATTACCCTCCAATCCCTTTTGACTCTTAAAAAGGGTGCTAGAAATTTGAATTTCCAACCAAATTAGCTCACAAATTCGGCGGCGGCACGCCAATTGATTGACGTTTGTTCTATTTTTAGAACTGTTTTGCTTGTTTTTTTTTTTTTAACTTTCGAAAACCAAATTGGGATCATTTCTTTTAGGAATTTTGGGGTCCACACTTCCTTTTCATGTTCACTGCCATGACCAAACTTCTGACAAAATAAGGACGAAACATCAGTCTTAACTTATCTAAAACATCGTTTGAATCCGAATGATCGACAGTGAGAACTTAAACTGCCTAAAAATTGGATTAATCCGACGAAATAGGGAATTTAAAATTTAACTGAATTTAAACTTTAAAACTTAAACTAAAACAAATTTGTTTGCACCATATCTGGTGCAAGAAACCTCAAGGGACATCTCAATGAAATCTGATGTATATATCTTACTCCATGTCAGGATTTCCTGGTTTTGCAACCTATATTCCACTTCTTTGACTACCGTATACCTATTTTGCAATTCCCTAACATCCCTTCCCTTCATTATAATCATAGGCAGCGCAATAGCACTGCCTAAGTAAAGAACGATGTGGGCACAATGGTTTTCTTTTTCTCCATACCCGGGCATTTCGTATCGAAGGAGTTATCGTAGAAACTTTGAAAAGAGCTCATTCGATTGGAAATTGGAGGGGCTAGTGCCCTTTTTAATAGTCAAAAGTGATTAGAGGGCAACTAGCCCCCCCCCCTACGCCCATCATTCCCCCAAGCACATCAAATCAAAATTCTGAGATAGCCATTTTGTTCAGCGTAGTTGTTTTCCAGATAGAAATTATGTTTTTGAGGAGGACACTCCCCCACAGCCCTCGGGGCAAGGTTTTTAAGTTATGCTCTGGGGGCATATAAGATTTTTATAGAAAGGCGCTGTCGTAGAAACTCAAAAAAAGGCTAATTCGATTGGAAATTCAAAGGGCTAGTGCCCTTTCTAATACTCGAAAGTGATTTGAGGGTAACTAGCCCCCCCCCCCACGCCCATCATTCCCCCAAAGACATCAATCAAAATCTTGAGATAGCGATTTTGTTCAGCGTAGTTAATTTCCTGATAGAAAATATGGTTTTGATGAGGACACTCCCCCACAACCCTTATGGCAAGGGTTGTATGTTATGCCCTGGGGGCATACAAGATTTTTATAGAACGCGCTGTCAAAAAGAGCTCATTCGATAAGATATTGAAATGGCTAGTGCCCTTTTTAATAGTCGAAAGTAATTGGAAGACAACTAACACCCCTTCCACGCCCACCATTTCCCCAAACACATCCAATCAAAATTTTGAGATCAATTTGTTCCACGCAGTTTTAAGTTCAGGAAATTATACCTTTAAGCAGGACACTCCCCCCACAGTCTTCAGGGCAAGGGTTATAAGTTATGCCCTGCGGGAATATAATCTTTTATTGAAATCTTTGTCGTAAAAACTTGAAAAAGGGGCTCATTCGATTGGAAATTCAAAGGTCTAGTGCCCTTTTTAATAGTCGAAAGTGATTTGAGGGCAACTAACCCCCCTCTCTCGCCCCACCTTTTCCCCAAACACATCCAATCAAAATTTTTAGATAGCCATTTTGTTCAGCGTTGTTGAGTCCCAGACATAAATTATGTTTTTGAGGAGGACACTCCCCCACAGCCCTCAGGGCCAGGGTTGTAAGGTATGCCCTGGGGGCATAGAAGGTTTTATTGAACGCGTTGTCGTAGAAACTTTAAAAAACGCTCATTCGATTGGAAATTGAAATGGTTAGTGCCCTTTTTAATAGTCGAAAGTGATTGGAAGGCAACTAACACCCCTTCCACGCCCACCATTTCCCCCAACATATGCAATCAAAATTTTGAGATAGCCATTTTGTTCCACGCAGTTTAAAGTTCAGGAAAATATACCTTTGAGCAGGACACTCCCCCCACAGTCTTCAGGGCAAGGGTTATAAGTTATGCCGTGGGGGCATATAAGGTTTTTATTGAAATCTTTGTCGTAGAAACTTGAAAAAGGACTCATTTGATTGGAACTTCAAAGGGCTAGTGCCCTTTTTAATAGTCAAAAGTAATTTGAGGGCAACTAACCCCCCTCTCACGCCCACTTTTTCCCCAAACACATCCAATCAAAATTTTTAGATAACCATTTTATTCAACGTAGTTGAAAGTTTAGGAAATTGGGTTTTTAAGGATGACAACCCATCCCCCCCACCACAACCCTCAGGGCAAGGGCTGTAAGTTATGCCCTGGGAGTATGTAAGGTTTTTATAGAAAGCGATGATGTAAAAACATCAAAAAGGGCCCATTCAATTGAAAATTGAAAGGGCTAGTGCCCTTTTAACAGTCGAAGGTGATTGAAGGGCAACTAACCCCCCTCTCACGCCCATCATTTCCCCAAACACATCCAATCAAAATTCTGAGATATCCATTTTGTTGAAAGTAGACGAAAGTTCTGGAAATTAGGTCTTTTAGGATGATAGCCCCCTCAGAGCCCTGAGTGCAAGGGTTGTAAGTTATGCCCTGGGGGTATATAAGGTTTATATAGAAAGTTGTTGTAAAAATTTCAAAAAGGGCTCATTTGTTTGGAATTTGAAATTGCCCTTTTTAATAGTCGAAAGAGAGCGGAGAGTAATTGACCCCCCCCCCCCCCTCACGCCCACCTTTTCCCCAAACACATCCAATCAAAATTTTTAAATAGCCATTTTGTTCAACGTAGTTGAAAGTTTTGGAAATTAGGTCTTTAAGGATGACAACCCCGCCCCCCCCCCCCCAGCCCTCAGGGCAAGGGTTGTAAGTTATGCCCTGGGGGCATATAAGGTTTTTATTGAGAGCGTTGTTGAAGAAACTTCAAAAGGGCTCATTCAATTGGAAATTGAAAGGGTTAGTGCCCTTTTTAATAGTCAAAATTGATTTGAGGGCAACTAACCCCCCTCTCACGCCCACCATTCCTCCAAACACATCCAATCGAAATTTTCAGACAGCCATTTTGTTCAACGTAGTAGAAAGTTCTGAAAATTAGGTCTTTGAGAATGACACCCCCGCAGCCCTCAGGGCAAGGGTTGTAAGTTATGCCCTGGGAGTATATAAGATTTTTATTGAAAGTATTGTCGTAGAAACTTCAAAAGGGCTCATTTGATTGGAAATATAAAGGGCTAGTGCCATTTTTAATAGTTGAAAGTGATTGGAGAGCGACTTCCGCCCCTCTCACGCCCACCATTTCCTCAAACACATCCAATCAACATTTTGAGATAGCCATTTTGTTTAACGTAGTTGAACGTTCTGGAAATTAGGTATTAGAGGATGAAAACCACCCTAAAAGCCCTTAGAGTAAGGTTTGTAATTTATTAAAACCTTAGGGTTGGGTGTCTGTTCGTATCTTGTACAGTAAACTCAAAAAGGTTAGTTTTTTGTTGGTTTTTTTTCTTTTCTTTTTTGTTTAGCACTGAGGATGACTTGGCGGAGGTCCTTGTCAAAATATTTGCTTGGTTTTCGTCTTCATGTTTTTGCCACTGGCTGACAAAATCCTCGTTTTCTCACCCTTTTTTGGTTTTATTTTTCATTTATTATTTCCTTTCCTCTCTTAACTTCATATGTTGTAATTTATGCCCTGGGGGCATATAAGGTGTTTATAGAAAGCGTTTTCGTTTCAAAAAGGGCTCATTCGATTGCAAATCAAAAGAACAAGTGCCCTTTTTAATAGTCGAAAGTGATTGGAAGGCTTGACCTTCCAATTTTTATAGTAAAGATCGATGTGGGTATAATGTATTATTTTTTGTTGTTGTTTAGACCAGGGCACTTCGTATCGAGGGACTTGTCGTGGGGACTTAGAAAAGGGCTCATTTGATTGAAAATAGACAGGGCTGATGCCCTTTTTAATAGTCAAAAGTGATCATAGGGGAACTAATCCCCCTCCCACGCCCA
>JAQQPU010025044.1:0-12264 GCA_029168905.1 Artemia sp. Kazakhstan ARC1039
ATTTTCTACTGTTGAAGATTAATTTGTTTAGCATGTTGCCTTTCTTTCAGAAGTGGCAAAGACTAGGCTTATACTAAGGCTGCATGCCTATCAAGGCATCAGGCAAAAAGGGAGGGAAAACACTGTTGTCACAGTAGCATCTATTTGATCTTATATTAAAATACTGGGTAAAATTCTACTTTAGCTACTTTTGGCTATCTTGGAAAGCAGTTAGGTCAGGAAAGTGAAACTTTCAGGGATGGGTCTACAGGCTAGAGTGTGTCCCAGAAAGGTATTTTGAAGAACCTACCTCCAGTCCTTCTCCCTCTAGAGGGTACTGACCTTTAAAAATCTGTGTGCTATAAAAGTGAAACCTTGCAAACTATATCTTCTGCTAAAATGAAGTACAACAAAATTGTTTTCAGCCTCACAACTTTGCTCAGTCCCAATTTATAAGGCTTTAAAGATATGTAAATACATTTCCTAAATTTTGAAAAAAAAACATTGATATGGCTTAAAATTCTACTCAAATAACAGAAATTGGATTTTCAGAACTAAAGCCAGAAAAAAAACTAATAAATGAAAATTAAGGTAAAATATTGTTTTGTAAAAATTTCAATAGGTTCCAGGAATTTATATTTCAAAATTTCAATAGGTTTCAGGACCATCTAGAGAGAGAAGGAGTGGAGGTAGGTACTTCAAAATGTCTTCTGGGACATACTTTAGCATGTAGACCTATCCCTGAAAGATTCATTTTCTTAACCTAAACCCTTTGCAAGATAGCCAAAGTAGAATTTCACCAAACAGAGTAAAATTCCAAACCAGATAACAAACAAGGGAGAAAAAAAAGGCTACAGAAAAAAAAAACAGGTTGTCCTGGGCAAATCTATCCTTTAATATTAATTTTTGGGCTAGGCCTCAGGTTTGAAAATAGTTTGTAAGGTGTCTAGAATAGCAGCTCTTTAGAAGGAGACATCATAAATATAGAATGCTAGCCTAATTGTATGGTCATCTTTATGGTTTTGCTTGTATTTTTGACAATAGGCTAAATTCTCAACCCCCCTTTAATGGTCTCATGTAGGCCTAGGCTATGTAATAATCAAATAATAACAATTAATGAAAACTTATTTAAAAACAGATTAAAATGAAAAAAAACAATGACAATAAAATATGGTTCATTGATATTTGCTGCATGTTATAAAGTAAGAATTTCATCTTTTTTTTTGTATGGTCTAGGACTTTAAGGGACCATTAGCGGTAAACAGGGGCGAGTGGTCAAAACACAAGCAAAACAATGACAATGTGCACAAAATTAGCAATCTAAAATAGCCTATGTCTCTTTTTGTTCTAGGATGTGAATTTCTGCTGCAAGTACAATCAGGTCACTAAGACCTAAAATTCACTCCTTCTTAGAAACTAGCCCAGGTAAAAGTTGCCTTAGGTCAAAAAGGTGAAACTCTACCCTTCAATGACTGGCCTTGATTAAGTCATTAGTTAATTGACTCTTTGATTGAACGCAAAACATGTGCTAACTTTTTAAATTTATCGCCGCGAAATAAAAATCTGCTAAGGCTTTTAGCTGCCTGTGACTACTGGGATACCAAATGGACACTTTTAGTGGCTTTGGACACTTTTTCACTCTGAGGGACACCGGGACACTGTTGGGTTAAAAAAGGCAGCATTTTGAGAAAAAGGACACTTTTTGGACATTTTTCCAAATCAAAAACCAAATGTCTTTATTTTTTTCTTTTTCTTATAAATTAATTTAAAAAAAATTTTCCACAAAATAAGTTTTTCAAAGGAAAGTACAGAACTTCATTAAACAAAAAATGAGCAAAAATAAAATCAAATAATCTACCAAGCGTGAAACTACCACAAATCAGCATCGATAAATAAATGATACCCAAAACGAACAGATATTACAATAAATAACCGAATCAAACACAAAACGAGCAGAAATTAACATAAGTCGGGCTCAAAACCCATATGCCTTCCCAAGGCCAGAACATAATTTGCACTTTACTGAAAAAAATATATATGTTTTTACTTTTATAGCTTTAATAAATAAAATAATATTAACATTTGATTAGTAAATATCAGTATATCTATATTAAACTGACAATGCACATTCATTTGTATTTTTTTACAGTAAAGTGCAAATTATGTTGAATACATAATTTAATACACAATTTCATACATACTTAATTTCCTTAAATGCATAATTTCCAAAACTTTCAATTATGTTGAACAAAATGTCTATCTCTAAACTTTGATTGAATGATTTTGCGGAAATGATGGGCGTGAGAGGGGGGTTAATTACTCTCCACTCACTTTCGACTATTAAAAAGGGCGATTTCAATTTCCAATCAAATGAGCCCTTTTTGAAATTTCTACAACAACTTTCTATATAAACCTTATATGCCCCAAGGGCATAACTTACAACTCTTTCACTGAGGGATCTGAGGGGGTTATCATCCTAAAAGACTGAATTTTCAGAACTTTCAACTACGTTGAAAAAAATTGATATCTCAAAGTTTAGATTGGATGTGTCTGGTAAAATGCTGGGCATGAGGGTGGGGGGGGGGTTGTTGCCTTTTAAACACTTTCCACTATTATAAAGGGCACTAGTCTTTTCAATTTCCAATTGAATGAGCCCTTTTTGAAGTTTCTACAACATCGCTTTCCGTAAAAACCTTATATGCCCCTAGAGCATAACTTACAACCCTACCCTGAAGGCTGTGGGTGGTGAAGGGTTGTCATCCTTAAAGGACTAATTTCCAAAACTTTCAACTACGTTGAATAAAATGGCTATCTCAAAATTTCTTTTGGATGTGTTTGGGGAAAAGGTGGGCGTAAGAGGGGGGAAGTTCCAATCAGTTTCGAGTATTTAAAAGGCACTAGCCATTTGAATTTCCAATCGAATGAGCCTTTTTTGAAGTTTCTAAGACAACGATTTCTATAAAAACCTTATATACTCCCAGGGTATAATTTACAGCCCTTGCCCTGAGGGCTGTGGGGGAGTGTACTCCTCAAAAACATGACTTCTATCCGAAAATCAACTACGCTGAACAAAATGGCTACCTCAAAATTTTGATTGGATGTGTTCGGGAAATAATGGGCGTGGAAGGCGTTAATTGAAACTTAGAGAGGAAAAAAAAAATAACAAAATGAAAAATAAAATCAAAAGGGTGAAAAAACGAGGATTTTGTCAGCCAGTGGCGAACCATGAAGAAGACAAAATATAAGCAAATATTTCGAAAAGGACCACCGCCAAGTCGTTCTCAGTGCTAAACAAAAAAGAAGACAAAGAAAAAAAAATAGAAAATCTAACCTTTCGAAGTTTACTCTACAAAGAGAGTAAGTGTCTATTCTGTCTTTGTAGGGTAAACTTCGAAAGGTTTGATTTTTGTTTTTTTTTCTTTGTCTTCTATTTTCTTTGTCCTCGATAATCGACATAAAATTTCGCTCTGTTGACATTCTCATGACGATTTTTTCTGCCTTCTCTTCAAATTGAACTAGCACTAAAATTAATTTACAGGTAGCGTTAATGTCGAAGCTGGAAATACCTCTGGAACTCATGCAGGTAATAGGCAATTTCACAGGTTTTCCGGCTCTTTTTCACAGGTTTTGAAAATTCATAGTGGCAAACCTGTATTCTGGGTAATTTTCTAGAGGGACACTAAAAAGGACCTTTTTTGGCTGATTTGCACCCTCTTGTCCCTAGAAGTTTTGGCAACCCTGGTGGACTGTGGAGGCAAGCTTAATAATGTATTTGAGAAAATGTGTCTCTAAAATAATTTGAAGTTTTTTTTTCAGTGGCAACGTTGCATTCATCCTGTGAACACGTGCTTTTGGATTCTTTTGAGATCTTTGCTGATTTTAATGGTTAAGAAGACTGTAAACTGAAGGAAAGTAAGTTGAATAGTGGTATTAAAGTTGGAAGTGACAATATGAGCAGCCAAGACCCCCAGCAGGGGGGTCCACTAATTCCTGGAGCTTATCCAACTCCACCCTATATGATTATACAACCTAATACCAGTGCTGGTGGACAGTATAGTAGCACTGTGCAGTATATTACAGCTCCAACGCCATACAGCCAGTTTCAGGCTGCCCATTTTCCCCAGGAGAGACAGTTCCAGCCTCAGCAGCAAGTTTTGCATATCCCAGTTAGTGACTCTAATGGACGACTCAGTGCGCTTAGTATGAGTGGATATAATTTACCTGTTAAAAACAGGTTCCAGGTGCTTGATAACAATAATGAATTTCCACCATTATCAGAGGATTCTGATGTGGATATGTCAAGTGTAAATCCAATGTTGGCAGAAGGATTAATTGATGGCAGAGTGAATGAAAAGATTAGATTCCCAAGTCTGGGTTTGAATCCATCCTTGGGAAGAAAACGTGTGAGGTCCCCAGTAGAGAATTTGCAAAATATAGTAAAAAGGCAAGAATTAGAAGCAGAAGTTTCTGGTCAAAGTGAGATTCCGTTGAATGAATTGCTTCAAGTAAGAGTGGAATTTGAAGTGACAGATAAAAATGAGAAACTAGCAGATGATTTTTCAATATCGAAATGTTTAAAGGAGAATGTTTTTCCCATCAAGTTCGATTTTGAATCAAATAGAGAAAGGAATGTGTTAATAGTTCATGTCAACGACAATGAAGAAGCTGAAAAAGTAATGAAAATACAATCAATTGGAGGTGTATCAGTGAGGGGAAAAAAGAAGGAATGTATTAAAAGAGGAATCATCAAGGGAGTGCCCTTGTATCTAAGCAATGAACAACTTAAAGAATGCATAGAGTCATCTGTTGAGATTACAGAAGTAATTCGTCAAAAGAGATATAACAGGGATTTAAAGAAACTTGAGGATAGTTATGCGGTCATGGTCGTTTTTACTGGCAATTTTCTGCCACCCAGTGTATGGTGCTGTGGAAGGAAAAAAGAAGTTTTTGTCTACAATCGTAGAATTCTCCAGTGTTTTAGATGCCAGCGTTATGGCCATGTACAGAAAAATTGTAGAGCAAATGAGCCAGTCTGTTTGAGGTGCTGTGGAAAGCACGAATCTGTGAGTTGTCCCCTCAAAAACAGTGATTCTGCAGAAAAAGTTAAATTCTACAAATGTGCCAATTGTAAAGGCTGCCATTCTTCAACATCAAGGGAGTCTCCAATTAGGCAGCAAAATAGAAATATTCTGGAAATGGCAGAAAAATATAACATGGGATATAGGAGAGCACAAGTTATGTACAGAACATATGCCCAAGCTGTTCACAGTAACCAAATTCACAGTGCCAAGTCAACACAGCGTAGTGGTCTTCCAAACCAAGGAACCGAACAAGACATATATAGAAGAGTATCAGACACAGTTACAAAAATTCTTGTTGGATTATTATTATCCCCAGATTTGCTAGATATGGCCAGCCTTCCCCTGCTGGAGAAAGTGGAAAAACTTTGTTCATTTATCAATGAATTAAATATGGGACCAATTGATTGTGAAGCAATAAGAAGCAAGTGTATAGACAAATGACTTTAAAGTTACTTTCTTGGAATGCATGTTCAGTGATGAAGGAGAAGAAGGACATGGTATGCCATTATGCGATTAAAGAGAAAGTGGATGTCATATGCATTCAAGAGACATGGCTTAAACCTTACATTAAAATAGGATATCATGGATTTAATATAATAAGGAAAGACAGAATAACAAAGGATGGAGGAGGTGTTATGATTGCAATCCGTACAAATTTGCATTATGAACAGTGGGACATTGATTATGGTGATGAGCCTTCAGAAGAAGTGGAGGTAATTGGATGTAAATTATATCTTGACTCCAAAACTGTGATCAACATTGTGAATATTTACAATCCAAGCGGTAACAACAAGGAAGTTGGTTTCTTGGCAGCTGGAATTTTTGATGAGGTACCTAAAGCAGAAGAACTTATAATAGTTGGTGACCTTAATGCACACAGTAAAATGTGGTGCAGATGTGATTTAATTAATGACTCCGGAAAAAGTATAGAACAATTTTTACTTGAAGAAGATGTATACTTGGCCACTCCTAAAGGTTTACCTACAAGAAAGAATGTGCAATCCAGTACTTATTCAACTATAGACTTGGTGTTTACAAGGACTAGATTTTGCAAAAAAGTAGATGTTGAGGTGGTAGAAGATCCTACACTGCATAGCGACCATTTACCAGTGTTAGTACACGTGGATAAGCCATGTCCACAGCAAACAACTAGCATTCCAAGATTTAAGATTAGAAAGGCAAATTGGAAGGAATTTAATTATCAACTTGAAAATATGGATATTAAACAAATTGTGCAGCTAGCACAGTCCTTGGATGACAAAGTGAAAGCTATTCAAGATGGAATCATAATAGCAGCCAAAAACTCTATACCCATGTCCGATGGATGTGAAACCATAAGGAATTATTCTAAGTGGTGGAATGAGGAGTGCAGTCAGTTCAAAAAGGAGTTAAAGTGCCAGCAAAACATTTACAAGCGAATATCTACAGTCGAGAATTATGTTGCAGTTAAAAAGTCTTACACCAAGTTTAAAAAATGTGTGATTGAGGCAAAACGTAGAAGTTGGAGGGAATTTGTTGAAAGTCTGGACTTTAGGAAGCCAGTGTCTAAAGTTTACCAGTCTATAAAGAATATGAAAGCAAAAGGTGATAAGACAGGAAAAAAACCCCCCCTTACTTTTGAAAACAAGATATTGATTAGTGATTTAGAAAAAGCCAATGGAGGTGCAAAGCATTTATTAAAGACTATCGGAAGAGAAGATCCCTTTCATGATGAGGTAGCACGATCAACAGCAAAAGTAAGAAGACTTAGTAAAGTTGGTAACGATGAACCCTATAACCAGCCATTTACCATGAAAGAGTTGGAAAATATTGTGACGAGTCTTCCAGATACTTCCCCAGGCACTGATATGATTCATTCACGATTCGTGAAAGCAATGCCTAATAAATGGATGGATGCATTATTGGAAGTAATGAACCTTGCTTGGGACAGTGGAGTGTTCCCTACTATTTGGAAAAAAGGCCAGGCCGTGATGATACCTAAGCCTGGTAAGGATATGTCAAAAATAGAAAACTATCGATTTATCACACTGTTACCAGTACTAGGTAAAGTTTTTGAAAGAATGATAAAAAAAGAGGATAAATTGGGAGATAGAAATGAGGGGTTTTCTAAATGATATCCAGTGTGGTTTTAGGAGAAAGAAAAGCACAGTTGAAAACCTGCTCTGTTTTAAACAAGATGCCCTTTATGCATTGCAGAACGGATGGATTATGGTTATTGTCCATTTGGATGTAAATAGTGCTTTTGATTCAATGGTGCATCGTCAGATATTGAGTGGGGTTATGGAAGCCGGAATCAGAGGAAGGACATTAGCTGTTACTGAGAACTATTTGACAGGAAGAGAAGACACTGTTAGAGTTGGCTTTGTAGAGTCTAGTATTATATTAAGAAGAAGACGCGGGGTTCCACAGGGATCAGCACTTGGTCCTGATTATTATAATATTGCAGAATATGATATACCGATTGAGAATGGAGAGTCGAAAGGGATGATATTTGCTGACGATAATTCTTTTTGGGCAGTAGCAAGAACACTAGAAGAGACAATGGAGGTTGTAAAATCCACATTACAACAAATTGAACATTGGGCCAAGGGAATCGATTTGAAATTTTCCCCTCACAAATCTAAGATGATGGTGATTACTAGAAAGAAAATAACGAACTTACCCATTCTTTATCTCAATGGTAATCCTATTGAGTACGTGAAACAGACTAAGGTCCTTGGGTGTGTAATTACTGATAAACTGAGTTGGTACCCCCATGTTGAAATGGTTCGTGCTGCATGTATGAAGAGATTGAATATTATGAAGTTGCTCACTTCATACTCATGGGGGATGAAGGCAGATATGTTATTGGAGTTCTATGTGAAGTATATTCGACCTAAAATTGAATATGCTTCAGTGATATATGGGTCTGGACCGCATTCAACATTAAAAAGACTGGATGTAATACAAAACTCTGCTGTACGAATTGCTTTTGGAGCAAGAAAAACAACACCAGTGATATTCTTACTATCTGAAAGTGGTCTACCGGAACTTGAAACTAGAAGGAAAATAAGTGTATTGAAGTATCTGCAAAGATTATGGATAGCTGATAAAACCAACCCTTTGAAGTCAAGAGTTATAAAACAAGGAAGAATCTTCACTGCAAACCCCAAAAATAAGAGGTTCCAGGCAAATATATTTGAACAATGTGACAGTATTACAAAACCTCAGGGAATTGAACTGAAGTTTACTGAGATGTTAAGAGTACCTCAAGTGGTATTATCACCTCCTTGGAAAGAGAAATCTGTAGTATGTGGTTTGGATTTTAAGCAGATTAATAACTTAGATTGGAATAACTGTTTCCGGATATGGAAGTTAGAAAAGTATCAAGGATACTTAGACATTTATACAGATGGATCAAAAAATGAAGGGATGGTTGGTGCTGCATTTGTTGTCCCTAAAATGAATGTTTCAAAACAGTTTAAACTTCACAGTAAAGCATCAGTTTTCCAAGCAGAGGTAGTAGCTCTTGCAGAAGCACTTGAGTTTTCATTATCAGAAGTGCACGAGGAATATTTTGGTATATTGATATGTTCTGACTCTAAAGCTGTGATTTCTGCCATTAAGTCATTCCAGGGAGATCGGTACAAATCAGGAGAAATAGCTGAATGTTATTCAAAGTTGTTAATGTTGATGGAATCGAGGAGAGTAGCATTGCAGTGGGTTCCATCACATGTGGGAATAATAGGAAATGAATTGGCAGATAGCAAAGCCAGACATGCAGCCACTGAAGGAATGATTCGTAATTGTTCCACCCCCATAGTGATCAGTCAATTGGAATGTGTGCGTAAAGCTGTATTACGTGAAAGCTTTGAGAATCTGAGAGATCAGACTGGCAATTTATTTGTTACAAGCAAGCTGCATTGGAAGTTCGAAAAGTCAATTTATAAAAACCTTAGCAGACACGAAGGACGCCTACTGTTCAGATTGAGGTCAGGTCACTGTGGCACGAATAACTACAGAGCTAGATTTTACGGTGAAGACAGCAATTGCATGACTTGTTCGGAAGAAGAGTCTGTGGAACATTTAATATTGGATTGCGAGGAGTATCAGGAGCAAAGAGACAAGATATATGCTTTCTTCAGAGGGAGGCCTGACCCCATAAGTTTGCACTCCATTCTTGGAGGGCTGAATGACTTAGAAGACAACCTGAAAATAGTCAGAATTGTAATACAATTCTTTAAGGAAATTGGAAAAGACTTGACGCTATAAAAACATTTAAAGTACCAAGGACACCTAAAATGAAAACTAATTCATTAAATTGGTCAAGTGCAAACTTACACAGCCATATACGTCTTAAATTAGTGTGAAAAACCGATAATTCATTTTTTAAGGAGAAAGATCCCCTGTTTAAATAATGTATTCCAATACAAAAGTTCGTGGCCAATTTCAAAAATAAAGGACGTGTGCTGTTAAACAGCAGAAAATGACCAAAAAATAAATAAATCAGCATATAGCCTTAGAAAGTGTTGTTTTCTTGTATGTTCTGGTAAAACAGAAATCGGAACCTAGTTCAGCAAAGCTTTTTTCTTTGAAAAATACTTTTAAGGAATGCTTCTTGAAAAGAGCTTGGCTAGACTAGGCCTAGTCTTGATGTTACTAGGATTTTTGGCATTCCAGGATCTTTTAACCATGAAGCAGTGTAAAGGTAAACATTAATGATTCTAAAAGGAAGTATCAATATATAGGCTACCCTATTGGTAGTTTTGCAGACCTAATGACTTCCACTGATAGCCTACCTTATGTAGGCTAAGGTAAGACACCTAGTAGGCTGTGTGATTTGCTTGAAAATTTTGATATAAATCTACCTCATAGTTACTATATAATAGGCTAGTAGCATATACCTTTTATGCTTTTTTATATTAGAAATACAAATTAGCCTACTTGGGTGAGCACTGTTTGACTAGGCCTATTAAAGTCATTGGTTCTTTATGCTCTAAGCAACAACTATTTCCTTTACAACAAATATTACTCTAAGCAACATGTTTCCTTTAAACATGGAGAATGATATAATGTCTTCTGTATGACTTTTTAAACATCAAATTATTATAGAGAAACATGAATAAAGTTATACAGAATACTTTATGGTTTTCTTATTTAATATATGGTCCACTAAAATGCCATACAAAAGAAATTACATTGCCCCACTGATACATAGAGAAAACAACAAAGTCATACAGATGGCTTTTCATAGTTCCAAGTTGCAGTTGCAGTTCAGGCAACTTCGTGGTCACATATCAATCCTAAAACTTAGTCAACCTACCTGAGAATTTATGTGGCCAGGAAAATTAGGCTTAGGATGCTTCTTCATCAGCAAGTTCCATAGACATTGTCTGTTGTGAGTCAGCCCAAAAGTCTTAGTCATCTTTATTGTAATTCAAGTAGACTTTCCAAGTAGGCCTGTCCACCTAGAGTCTAAGGCATTTTGACCAAGTTTTAGGATTAACTTGACCACTAAGTCACCTGGACTTGCAGTCCTCAGTCAGAAAACCCAATCTATAAGCCAAGACAGTTACACTAAAACAGAATTAATTGAAAATTGGTGAAAAATTGACTAAAAATTTGCCTGGCCTTGTGTGCAAACAAGTGGCATAGGGTCTACCTGCCTAAAGTCTTAGACAGGCAACCCAGTTTATAAGCTCAGACAGTTACACTAACACAAAATTGATTCAAAATTGGTTGACCCAACAAGTTGCCTGGATTTGCAGGTGAACAAGTGACATAAGGTTTGCCTGCCTCTAGTCTCAGGCAGCTCAGGGCAGCTGAGTTTTAGGACTAACATGTGAACATCAAATTGCCTGGACTCACAGGCAAACCAGCAACAATAATAATAATCGATTGAATTTTCAAAACATATATCCTATAGGCCTTCAAAAAATTATGGGTATTTATTAGTGAAAAGGATGTCACACTGTTATACTAAAGCAATGCAGGAAAAAAAGGTACTGTTCTAATATCTGGGGAACATGCGAGAAGTGAAGTTTGGTTAATGCTAGTGAAATAAAACAAAATAGGATAAAAATATAATAGTTTAGAAACAAATTTTGGCTGTATATTTGCACATTAGGAGGGTGGGGGTAAAGCATATCTTATAATAAATACATAACCTAAACTAACCTAGGCACCTTTTTTCCTCCTAAACCCCAAAAACTAAAGCTTGAATATAGTTCCTGGAGTGAGAAACCCCTTGTTTATAGAGCATAAGAAAGGAAATTACTGGGTAATGTTATCTGTTCTTGGCTTTTCTCAAGTTGCATTCTTGCATGTTGCCCATATATTAGAACAGTACCAAAAAAAATTTAGTGGAACAAAACAGGAATTATATTAAGAACAAAATTAGAGAGTCATGGCTTCTCTGAATGACAAATGTTGATTAAATAAACCAATACTATTAGATCATTATCTGTCATTATTATTATGTAATATATATTTTGAATCATATACAATATATTATTGTATTGTTTGTAATTGCCATTGTACACTGTTTATTCTAATTCAGCATTAGGCCACATAATTTTGGGGTGCCAATTATGTGAGGGGGGAGCAGTTGCCTCAGTTAGACTTTGAAAAATACCTTCTTATTTCTATTTTGCTACTTTTTATTTTATCATGGCTTACTGGTTATTTTTGCCCCATTTACATTTTGAGGATTGGAATCACTGACATAATTACCAGATACAAATCATCAGCACAACTGGGTTATATTTTGTTTAGTGATGAGCCTGAATAAAAGACTCTTACTTAGTTATTTCATAATAAATAAATTATTATGGTTATTAGACTTTGAAGTTGATACCAAAAGCCTATGCTTTACTCCCCCCCCCCCCTAATATGGAAATATATAGCCTAAGTCAGCTTCAATCATTAGTCAGCTACATATGACCTATTTTTCGCCTTAGCCAGTTATTTAAAGAAGCAAATTTTTGAGCATAGGGTTACTAGGTTTCTATGGGCTGTTCTGAGCCTTGTAGCTCCTTCAGGGCTCAAAATTAATAGTCCCTGTAAAGTGATTATTTAATTATAAAAGAGCATGAAAAATACTCATTGTTTTGAATTGTGCTGAAACACTAAATTTTGTTGAAAACTGCAGTCTAGGCTATGTACCAAAAATATGGTGGTGATTTATAATTCAGGGTATATTTTTCACCATTATGGAGGGAGGGAG
>JAQQPU010025045.1:0-12264 GCA_029168905.1 Artemia sp. Kazakhstan ARC1039
GGGGTCATGAAAGGCAGTGTTTTGGGCTTTGGCGTGAGTTTTACTGACATGTGTTTTTTTTGAAGTGTAAGTAGCTCGTCCTTTAGGTTAGCCCATTGTTGGTCGACGTCCCCTTGAAGTAAAGGTGACCAAACTACGCCTTCCAGCTCTTTTCTGATCGCCCTGTAGTCTACATAAGTTTTCTTTATGTAATCATTTTTTATCTTACAAAATGACACATTCACTTCTAGGATTATATGGTCGCTCTTTCCTAGAGGAGGTAAGTAATTTATGTTCTGAAGCTGGTCTTTATCCCGTAAGAACATTAGGTCCAGTAGAGTCGGTCTCTGGAAAAGTCGGCCTCTAGTAGCTTGTTCGACAATCTGGTAGAGATTAAGGTCGTGAAGGCAGTCTGTGAATAGATTCGTGCTTCTGTTCATAAGTACAGGTATATATGGATATCCATCCTTCCATATGAGGTCAGGGAAGTTGAAATCACCAGCTATAAAAAGGTTCCCCGTGTAATTCATAGTTGCTTTATGCAGCATTGTTGCTATTGTCCGCTCGGTTTCTTGGCAATCAGAGGCAGATGGGCTTCTGTAAATACAGCCTACTCTGGTTATTACTCCACTGCTGTCATCACATAGGTCAAACCATACAGATTCAACAAATAAAACTATTATCCAACTAGTTAGATGTTCACGCTATGCCTAAGAGAAAAGAATTATCTGGCTAGTTGGATATTAACCCCAAACTGCTTAGAGAATCTTCTTATCTGTCTAGTTGGATATATATCAGAAACACTAAGCTACATTATTATCCACCTAGTTAGATATTCTTTGATGTGCCTAAGAGAAACAATTTATCCAGCTAGTTGGATATTATCCCAAAACTGTATAATGGAATTTACTTATCCTCTTAGTTGGATGTATATCAGGAATGTTAAGACTTGGTATTATCCACCTAGTTAGATATTCATGCTGTGCCAAAGAGAAATGAATTATCTGGCTACTTGGGTATTAACCCAAAACTGCTTAGAGAATCTTCTTATCTACCTATTTGGATATATATCTGAAACACTAAGCTATGTTATTATCCAACTAGGTAGATATTTGGTATATTGCAAAGACAGTCAAATATTCAGCTAGGTAGGTAAAGAAGTAAGAGTCTTAAAAATGTTATTATCTGTCTAGCATGATATTTTATCTTGATACTAAGTGTAGTTGGATATTATTTTTACATTCTATAGAATGTAATTTTTTAAAGAATATCCATGGGTCACCTTCCCTAAATGGATCATTAAATGAAAATAGGATTTTGGAATATATTTTAATGAACAAGGTTAAAAGCTGAAGTTGTGTAAGGTAAGCAGTGATTTATAATTATGATAGTAATATAGGATGAAATGTGAGCTAAAACAACTAGTAATGTGCTGTAATTTACCATTATACAGCGGGGGGAAAGGAGTGGAGGAAGGTACTTAAAAGCGCCTTCCCAGGACATACCTTAGCATGTAGATCCATCCCTGAAAGTTTCATTTTCCTAACCCAACCCATTTCAAAGATAGACAAAAGTAACTAAAGTAGAATTTTACCCACTTTATTTATAAGTCAATAATATGATTTGATAAATTTTACCAGCCTATCTATCCCTATAGATATAATGTCCAAGATTGGAGCCTACTGTCTATGTATAGGAACAATACTTTTTAATCAGATTATTTGGTCAAGATTAGGAACTGACTGAGTACTAGGGTTCATACCCTAGGCTACGTTCTCTTCATAACCTAGGCTCTTTTTCTTCATTCCCTTGAGAAATTATTCAGTTCCTAAAAAACCTAGCCTGGTGTCTGAATATGGGTTGATCTCATTCAAGCTTAATTTACCTGATATATATCCTTATAAAATCTTTGACTCTCAGTCTAAGTTCATTTCAAAGCACGTTGCTTTTATTTCAAATTTATTGACTAGCCTATTAAAACCAACGATATTATCAGGGTTGCCGCCCTGGCCTGGAAGAATTTACTAAATCTGAGAAAAAATTCACTAAATCGCATCTGTTTTTACTAAATGCCAGTGTTTCCACTTCATATTTTTTTAAATCCCTAAAAGGCTGATTGAAAATCCCTAGAAATCCCCCATTTTCAATACCTAAATCCCCACAGGTTCCCCAATTTTCTGAGTTCTTTCCAAATCACTAGTAAAGCCTTGTTATGACGACTTTTAATAGCATTTGTTCAAGACGACTTATTTTGCAACTTAGGACCATATACTTGTGCCAAAATATGTTCCTTTGACGTTTAAAACAATACTTCTTAATTATTGATTAGTTAAGTTCGGTTTTGATTGATAGATTCCGGTGCCAGATTCCGGATTCTGGACGATATGAAGACATGTTATTTATTTATTTTTCTTTGCCATTATTTTTTTCTTCTTTATTACTACTTTTGCAACACCCCCATTGGATGGATTTGCATGAATGATATCCAAATGGTTGCTTTTTCAAGCTCTATTTTTGCTTTGACTTGTTTTCATATTGACTTGTGTTTATGTTAATAAAAATATTTGAAAAAACAGAAAAAGACATCAGTCAATAGATCTGTCAAAATATGACGAAAATATGAACTTTAAGGATAGAAAGTTGCTTGACATGTACGTTGAGTAATACAGAAAAGGTAAAAAATAAAACAATACTTAGGAATTGTTCACATTCGTGTAGTAAGGTGCAATAAGCCGTCGTAAGCCGTATAGGGTGTAGTAAAAAGAGTAAGAGAAATAGATTTGAATTCTATTTTCTGTTACAAATGACCAATCAAAGTGCTTAATTGGTTGAGTTAGTAAGTGGATATGGTGGTCAAAACAAATCAATATTTATTTCATATTGCTATTTTTGGTAATTTGGGCTATAAGGTCACACTGGTTATTACACCAATGTGAACAATCCATTAGTTGCCTCAGAATCCAGTTATATTGATTAAAAAAAAATAAAGAAAAATCTATTTTTAGTCAGAATCAGTTTCAACACCTTCATCCTTTTTTCCTATGGTAGCTGAAGCCTTGACTCTTGTCATGTACAGCAGTAGCTGCTCATCTCCACGAATGCATATGACACTTTCTTGGGCCCGCTCCATACCGTATTTTGTTTTCAGAATTCCACATAACGTTTCCGTTTTAAGCGAGTTCCGTCGGTCTGTCTTTATGATTTTTACTGCACTAAAAAACCTTTCGACGACAACATTGGAGAAAGGAAGAGTAAACACAAATATTACTGCAAATTTTAGATTTGCGTATAGCTCGATTCCGGAGGAGTTTTTTTCGAAAAAAACAATCGCCAGTAGGTAACCGCATCCATATTTTCAATATTTTCAACATTGGTGAGACTTTGCTACCTCCATTCTTTTTCGATTTTGTTTCCATCCCATGATACTTTCCCATACTTTCGAACAAAGGGTTGTAGAGAACCAGGCCGTAGTGACTGATCTGATACAGGGTCAACCATTTCTGCATATTTGTAAATGTCATCATCGAAACGAAATTGAGTTTGGATCTGCTGTACAGCTTCTATGTAAAAAGATTTTACGGCTCTGAGGATCTTTTCAACTGCATCATGGGGCACACCAGGATCTGATTTTAGTGTCAAGAGAGATTCCTGCCCATTTGGACCCAAATAAATATTTTCGAGGGGAAGGTAAACACTTAGCTCATTAACTCATTCACATTAATTTGGAATGCATTTGTTGACTTCACATAGTCCTTCTTCATGAAGCTCAAAGACTATTCCGTGATAAAAGATTCAGTCTCTAGTTTCGGGCGATAAAATAGTGGTTTGCCAGCTTGAAAAGCTACATTGAATTCAGTAAGGAATCCCAATGCAAAGGCAACAAATTCAAACATACACTTCATGACTGGGTTCAGATTTGTGTATACAAGCTCAATGAGCTTTGTTGGATCCTCAAGTAGTAGAAGTCTGTAGTAGGCACTAAGAGCATCCCATTGTTCCAAAATTCTGTCCACAGCAGCTTTGACTAAAAGCCATCGAGTCTGCCCTGCCTGCAGAATCTTATGCATGTCGACTTGGTAGAACTTCTGAAATTCAAGGAAAGCATGTTGCCTCGTGTGACAATTTGTGAAGTGACTATATATGGAGCGACAGATGTCTTCCATGGATTTTGGCAATTTCTTGTATACATATGAAGCAACAAGATAAGCCATATAGCACGAGCATTTCACTATGACTACCCACGGGAACGCTTCTTTTATCATGGACGAAACGCTTTGGTTAGCTCCCATCATAGAGTTTGTAGTGTCAGAGTAAAACCCTATGAAATTTGCAGGGGGAAGCTTGTGGATTTCTATTATGCACATCTTCAGCTCCTCAAATATCGCCTTGGCTGAAGAGTCAGGACACTCGACTACGTCGCGTACATCAACTTCAACTGAGAGGTCATCATTGCAAAATATTACTCCATCTGCTAGAAGATTATTAGAAGATACATTAGTGGACTCATCAATAATGATCGAGAATCAGCGACTCTGTAAGATTTCAATCAAACGATCTTCATAAAAACCACTTAGTCCTGTTCGTATAACATTGGTAGCTTTCTGTTTCTTGAGTTGCACATTCTTCACTACTTGCTTTTAAGGCAATTTTTTAAAAAAGCTAAGAAAGGCTCAACCTTAGAAATAGCCAAGTCATTTTCAACTAGTAAAGTGCAGATTCTGGCCTCAAGAAGCTTTGTCTGATCAGTGAATCCCCCTTGCAAAACTGATCAAGAGTATTTGAAGTGGGCCCTTCTGCTTCAATGTTTGACTTATGCTTCTTTGTGTTGGAGTGCTTTATAAGCTCTGATTTTCCGCTTTTTCCTAGCTTGAGATCAGTATTGCATACTCCACAATATCCAAGATATGAGTTCATTTCTTTAACCATCCCTTCAATTGCAGGTCACTTATCCATGAGTCAACAAACTTTTGGGAGTACTGAATCTGAGTGATAGAACTTTTTGCAGGTTCACGTTTCTTCTGTTTTTTCTTTGGAGGAGTTGTATAATTTGAGGAGGGTAAAACACTAGAGTTGGATTCTTCACTAATGCTATCTCCCATACTAATTTGAAAAATATCAGGCATCACGGATACAATCTTGGAAACTAAATAAAACATATCTTTCATGCACAGTTAACGTTGGTGTGATTAGTAGTGTAACCCTACTACAACTGAATACATTAATACAGCCATATAAATTTTATATTTTGTTTCTTTTGACCACCATATCCTAGAAGAGCAATCTCTAGAGATTGAGTTATGAATCAGCTATCAGCCAAGTAACATCGTTTGGCTAGTGCTTTTAACCTAGATTGATGTGAAATAAAATGAATTGAAATAGCAAAGTGGGCGGAGTTTTGTTCTGTGAATGAGAACAAGTTCTTTTTATGTAAGGAGACTGCTAATTAATGATTACGCATAAACAGAAGTCAATTTATTAGCTGAGGGTTCCAATGCGAAGATTTGAGGAGTTCCTGTGGCAATTTATGTGTTAGCCGTGCATTAACAGCTTAGTGAACTGCACGACGGTACTTACGTGGATAAATAAGAAGTACTTTTCCGGTAAGAATATTCTAATTTTTATTTACTGGTTTGTGATGACGAGGAATAAGCGAAAACGTAAAACAGAGGACTAATTTGGATCAGTTTCGCATGACGAATCTGGGCATTCATCTTCAAGGCATAAGTCAATAAATCGTGCTTCGATCCAGTCATTAGCGGACGATTTCTCGAATACTCTTGAATTTGAAACGGAGTCTCAAAGCACATTAAAATCAATTGAAACGAGATTGGCCAATTTAGAAAATCGAGTAATTTCTGTGGAAAATGCTCAAGCTATCTTACAATCCAATGTTGCTCAAGTTGGAAAAAATTGCGATGCAGTAAATGAAGAAGTAATTTCACTAAAAACACAAATGCATATTGTATTCACTGAAGCAAAATATCACCGTGAAATGACGTCTTCGTTGTCGGCAAGATTGATGTCAGTGGAATATTTATCTACAGAAAATAACATTATTGTGTGGAATACGGTTTGTGATGATGTAGCTACTGCTAAAAGTTTATTTCAAGAAATATGTACCTATGGTTTAGAATTAACAAAGGTTCCAGAATTTACAATTGTTACGAATACAAAAGAGCAAAAGTTTTTCAAAGTGAATGTTAAATCACGCGAGGCGAAGTTTATGATCTTACGTAATGGAAAAACTTAAGAATAGACTTTCGGTTCAAATACAGCTATGAAAAATGTTTACGTCAGCGATGATGCTCCATTGTGTGTTCGTGAAGCACGGAAGAGACTTTACGAGACTAAATCTAAATTGAGTAGAAACAGTATTCCAGCTTGGGTATCTAATACTGTTCCTCCCTTCATTCAGGTTGAGAGAGAAGGTGTTGGAAAAGTGAAATATATGTATAATGAGCCAATACCAGAGCTACTTGATTGTTGATTCTAGCATTTCATTTGTTTTGTTTTGAAGTTAAGAGTCATTATTTTGCTATTATTAGATGAATTTTGTTATCGTGGTATGTGCCTGATGAAGAAAACCAATTATATTTTTCTTCGATTGCATTATCCTGTCTTTTTTACTTTGAGTGAGATTTTTCCCTTTTCATTTTCCATGAGTTTTTTTTGTTATGTTGTATGGGCAGTGGGTGGAGCGGCGGGAAGGTTTTTTTGTACGAAACGGTGGAACATGTTCTACTATCTTGTATGGAGGGTTCCATGTTGTTATACTTATTGTTTATGATGAAATGGTAGTGTGGTCTTCGTCGCTATTTATGTTATGTTGTATCTTTTTATTTTGTATTTTATTTATGATAAATTTTATTTTTAATTTATTTTCTCTTTTTTTTCAGTTTTTTTTTGTTATTGATTGCGGCCCTCCTGGATACTGGAGATCACTTGTGGTTGTTGTAAGTAGAGTTAATTTTTCTATGAGTTTCCTCGTTTACCTCCTAAGCTTGTGTCCTGAAAAAATGAGTTGGATTATGACAATAATAGATTGAAAAAAACTTGAAAGAAATTCGTTGAGTTGGGATGTTCTGGGGAATGTGGTCTTAATTTCAGATTATGATGAAGGAACGATGGAGGATTTTTCAGTGGTTAAATATAAATTTCCAGTTGATATTGGAAATAAATCTCCTATGGGTCAGCAAAGTTTGATCATTTTCCATTTGAATTGTCAAGGTCTTTCTAGTTCATTTAATTTTTCAACCGAACTATGTAAGTTTTCTGAGTTGGATGTGCTTGCATTGAATGAAACGTGGCTTCGTAATCATACAATGAGTCTACTTGAAATTGATAGTTATGACTGTGTGACACAGAATAGGGAATCACGATTACATGGTGGATTGGCTTTATATCGCAGGAAGAATATTACAATGAAAATACGGAATGATCTACGTGTGAATAAAGAGATGATTTTTGAATCAATGGTGGTTAAACTTTTTAAGTCAGGAAAATTTTTCTTTGTGGTGGTTGTTTATCGACCTCCATCTGGAAATGTGCAGGAATTTAATAATTTGCTGGAGCGGCAAATGGATAAGTTGTCAGATTCAAATTGCCCATGCTTTGTTTGTGGAGACTTAAATCTTGATCTATTTTCAGTAAATGTAAACCCGAGACTTCGTTTTTTTTAAATGTTATGTTGGGTTACGGTTTAAGACCGACAGTTAATATATGTAGTCGAGTGACTTTGCGCTCGGAATCACTTTTTGATAATATATTTGTTAATGTGAAGTATGATTTTGCTGATGTTACTTTGAATGATGTTTCTGATCATTTTGGTGTTCTTTTTGTTATTAGAGAGTTTGGTGTCCCTACAGCTATGAGTATACCACCACAAATTTCTGCATTGAAAATGGATGATGAGGCTCTTAACATATTCAGAAGAAAATTAAAGAACACTCAATTTGACTTTTTAGAAAGTAGTGATCTGCAAGTGAATGAAAAGTTTTCATTATGGTATTCAGAAATAACTAAATTACTAAAAGAAAGTTGTACAGTTATTAAAAAGCCGGCTTTTCATGTTACCCCTAGAAAACCCTAGGTTACTAGAGGACTGATGAAGGCCATATCAAATCAAAGACTGCTATATAAATATTCTGTAATGTCTCCTGAGGCGAAAGTGAGATACAAGAAATATAATTGTGAACTCAATAACCTATTACGAACAGCGAGAATTAATTATTATCGAAATGAATTTTAAAAAAGTGCAGGTAATCGCAGGCAAACGTGGAGAGTAATTCAGTCTGTTCTGAGCCCTTCCAAAAGTTCAATTTTAACTGAAAATTTCAACACTGATGCTTCGATTGTAGATAATATGTGTGACCATTTTTCTATTGTTGGCAAACGGATAGCGAACTCCACAACAAAATTTTCTGAGGATGGAACATACCACCAATATTTACCCGAGGAAAGTGATGTATCTGCATATCTGAAACCAGTAACTGCTAGTGAATTACGTACCACATTGTGGAAAATGAGAAATAATGCTTCGAGTGCTGACTTCCTTTCATTGCGGGTACTTAAGCATGTTTTCTCGGAAATATGCGACCAGGTTTGTGTTCTATTTAATATGTGCCTAAAAGTTGGTGTTTTTCCCGATTTTATGAAAATTGCTAGAGTGGTTCCGCTTTTTAAGGGCGGAGAAAAAAATTTGCCGAATGATTATAGGCCTATTTCATTGCTGCCACTTTTACCGAGAGTTTTTGAAAAATTGATTTGTGGCAGGATGGATGATTTTCTTGAGAATAAAAAGTATTTTAGTAAAACTCAGTTTGGATTCTGTAAAGCAATGTCAACAGATCAAGCTCTTCTTTTTCTCACGACTTTTGTGAACGATGCTCTGGACCAAGGGTGGGAAGTTGCATCTGTTTTTTTGGACATTGTGAAAGCCTTTGATGCAGTGGACCATGGAATTCTTCTGGTGAAGCTGAGGAATTTTGGTTTTCGAGGTATGTTTTATCGTCTATTGGAATCTTTTCTCCAAGATCGAAAGCAGTTTGTCAGTGCCGGTGAAATCAAATCACAAGTTAAAAGTGTTGAATTCGGTGTCCCTCAAGGGTCTGTTTTTCTAATGGGGGGGGGGGGGTTTCAATAAAATGTTTGTTCTTATATTTCAGTTAATTCTTTATATGGGAATTTTCAATTAAATCCTTAGTTAGTGGTTCGCGAGTAGCATACCCTAGTAGAGGGGGAACTTCGTGTGGTGGAGGGCTTAAATTAGCCATTCAAATGGGGAGCATATATTAATGGCCATACTGAGTCGAAATCAGATTGAAAGGATTCAGGTTCCCTTGAGAGCGGTTGGAGCCACAAGGAATAACTGTCTTGAGAAATACTAACATAAAGAGGAGTAAATAAGAAAGTAATGTATTTATTTTTACTCACACGATCAGTACAAAGCTTGTCAGGAATATCTAAAATACTTCACAATCATAGACACTAAGATAAAATTGTTGTCTAAAATAGTTAATTCACTGATAATAAATGTCTTCAAAGTTCATTCTAAACCAATAATAGACTGCAAACAGACTCATCTGAGACTCTACCTGGACTGACAATAGACTAACTCAAAATTGCTAAGTTCGAAGGTACTACACCCTGCAATTTCGCCAAAGGTTACATTCAGGCGTTGCTAAAAAGTACATTACACTGGTTCTATTGGTTCAGACTGTATGTCCCATATTACTATTGGGCAGGGATGTACCAATCGGCTAGTCAAATTTAATTAACTTTGATACGATTTATAACTTTTAAAACTTCACTTTGGAATTTTTCTTAACGGAATAAAGTTTTACATTGTAATTACAGTGGGATACATAGTTCTACTTTGTATCTCGAGAGACTATTTTTTCTATAATAAATTCTACCATCTCTTGACAGTTTGGAAATTCAAGCTCTTAAGATTTAAATTACATTGTGGGTCGCGTGTCATGTACAATTGGTCACGCTGATATTTATTGCTGTTACATTTTCCGTGGGAAATATTTTTTTCATAGAGTTATAATTGTAATACAATTGTTTCGCTACATTTCAAATTCGACAATTAAGTGTTACTTGATCTGTGGGTTAATTGAATTTTTGGGTTCGTATTTTGGGCGATTTTATTTTAATTTGAAAATTTCGGGGTTTTGAAAATTGATTCCATTACATGTCATCCTTCCCATTCTTAACGATGTCCTCGTCGTTGTGTTACCATACTCTTTTTACTCTTTCAAATTTTGATCTCGCTTCTCTTTTTTTTTAAATTTTAACTTGGTACTTGTTACTTGAATTAACTCAGCTTTGGTAAGATATATATTTTTTCTTCATATTCCCGATTGCTTTATGAGACTACATACATTATGACATTACTTTAATGTCCATCACCTACTCACTCTATTTGGCGAAGGGACCAAGGAGTTTCTATTGACTAATACATTTGGTTATGTGATTACGTAATGATTATTATTTCCTCCACCTAATATTAAAATTCCTTCACCTGATATGCTAATAATTCTACATGGTTCTAACTAATTAAGTTCTGCTTTTGTAATTATTTTACTACTTGACATGGTACACGTTTACCTCTTCTAATACTAGACTATACTTCCACCTGACGCTATATTGATACGATAAGTAACAGACTTCAAGAGCTCTGATATATATGGATTAAAATAATTTACAAATAAAAAGTTTGACACATTGATAGGTTTAAGCTTAATGTCTGATTGCAACACTGGGATATTGTAGCTTGCACTTGTTTTCATCTGTTTTATGAAAAGTTTCTCAATACTCATTAAAGTTACAAGTTAGATACATAAGATTCACACTTACTTCATCATTCTACGTGTCTATAATACTCACATACGTTGTCACTTTACTTTGCGCTTCCGTTCAATTAATTACTGGGTCGGCTAATCGTTTATGGTTTGTCTTCGTGGTGTTTCATTTTTTGGCACTCGTTCCGTGGGATAAGCATTTATGTTGTTCATAAGTATGACTACTTGCACAAAATTTTCCGTGCGTGGTTTGTTACGTCATATACGAGGGGTCGATGTTATAGATTTGTTGAACTGTTTCCTGGGTACATAACCCTTGGGGAATTGATTACATGAAATGGGTATCTTGATCGCTGGGCTGGGTATCTCTTCTTGGGCACTTCTATCCTTGGGAAAATTTTATACTCGTACAGTCTATGTTTCCCGTAGATTGTTCGCGTTTTAGCCCTTCTTTTATTTGAATAAAGGGCTGTGTTACGATATATAAGGGTAATTGTGGTTGGATCAAAACTTGATCTCAAATTCTATGTTCGACGCATTATCTTTGATTCTTGTTTTAATGATACACCATCATTGAGGGCTTAGTCATGGGGATTATGGCTAAGATAACTTGGTTTGGTCTCTTCTCTGACACTTTATTTTGGGAAAGTTTGCACGTACAGTTTATATTTCCCGCAAAATTGATCATGTTTGGTTCTTCTTCTCATGGAGGATGGTTTGGTTTTGCGACATCTAATAATGATTGGATAGGGTCAAAACTTAAGCTTGGGATCTTGGTTCAACATATTGTCTCTAATTTGGGGCTTAAGATATATAATCTATGAGGGATTGACTCCAGGGTTATTCTTGGTCCTTAGGATTTAATGTTTGGGACCTTGCCGTCTAAGGATAGTTATCGACAGATTTTATGCAGTTTTGCGACATGCTAAGGTCGGGGTGGTTCTCTAGGTAATCATTAATTCAGATATATACCTATATATAGGGTTCTTGGTTTGCCGATATTGTTTGGGGTAGTGTTACTTGGTACTAGGCTTGGGTGACTTGGATTGTCATCAGGGTATTGTCTTCAGGGGTTTCTATGGTGAGTACTTATCGGTGGTTGACGAATGATGAGAGTAGAAGCTACTGGGTTGTATCCGTGTTGCGTGCTGGTACACCAATAATGAATTTGCGCGGATTACTCTGCTTCCTGGAATATAAATGTCTAGGCAGAATCATATGATCTTTATAATTACGTAAGTTAAAACACATACAACAATAATACACAATTTATACAATGTTATACGGGGACTATTGTTTGAAATAATAGTCGTGATTAGTCGTACTAATAATATCAATTTAATATGGGAACGGTTAAACTCAAAGATAAAACGAATAAGAGAAATTTTCATTTTTTTACATGCATATTGCAGCAACACTAGATCACTATGAGATAAGCTCGGTAATCATAAGAAAAATAATGGTGTATAAGAAAAATAAC
>JAQQPU010025046.1:0-11117 GCA_029168905.1 Artemia sp. Kazakhstan ARC1039
GGGGTTTTAAGTTATGAGCTGGGGGTTTATAAGAACGATGTTGGCACAATGTATTATTTATTATTTTTTCCTTTAGACCAGGGCACTTCGTATCAAAGAAGTTGTCGTAGAAACTTCGAAAAGGGCTCATTCAATTGGAAATTGGACTGGGTTGTGCCCTTTTTAATAGTCAAAAGTCGTTGGAAGGCAACTAACACCCCTTCCCTAAACACATCCAATCAAAATTTTGAGATAGCCATTTTGTTTAACGTAGTTGAAAGTTCTGGAAATTAGGTCTTAGAGGATGACAACCACCCTCACAGCTCTTAGGCTAAGGGTTGTAATTTATGCCCTGGGGGCATATAAGGTGTTTATAGAAAGCGCTGTCGTAGAAACTCAAAAAGGGATCATTCGATTGGAAATCGAAAGGCCTAGTGCCCTTTTAAATAATTGAAAGTGATTGGAAGGCTTGACATTTTCAACAGTTCGTGGTAATGAATTGTAAGTAAGGAGTGACCAAGCTCAATGGTAATTGAAACTCTAAAAAACGGAATTTTGATACCAATAGATACTTCAAAAGAATAAAATTTTAGTTCTGATTTCAAAAATATAAGTTTCATCAAGTTTAATGTTACCCATCAAAAGTTACGCGCCTGAGAAAATTTGGCTGATTTTTGAAAAAAGAGCGAAAGACCCCCTAAAAGCTACAGAACCTTAATGAAAATCACACCATCATATTCAGCGTATCAGAGAACCCTACTGTAGAGGTTTCAAGCTCCTATCTACAAAAGTGTGGAATTTTCCATTTTTTGCCAGAAGAAAGATCATGGATGTGTGTTTATTTGTTTGTTTGTTTTTTCCCCAGGGGTAATTGTATTGACCCAGTGGTCCTAGAATATCGTAGGAGGGTTCATTGGAACGGAAATTAAAAGTTCTAGTGCCTTTTTTAAGTGACCAAAAAAATGGAGGGCAACTAGGCCCCCTCCCACGCTCATTTTTTTCTCAAAGTCACCCAATTAAAATTTTGAGATAGCCATTTTGTTCAGTATAGTCGAAAATTTAATAAATATGTCTTTTAGGATGACTTAATCCCCCACATTTCCCAAAGGAAGGGCTGCAAGTTATGAACTTTGCCCATTGCTTACATATTGTATTGGTTATTGGGAAGTATACAGACCTTTACAGGAAGGATTTTTTTTATGGTGGTGGGGGGGATGGAGGAGGGGGTTACTCGGGAGAATATTTCCGTGGAGGATGTTTCTTTGGGGTAAGGGACATTTCTATGAAGGGGGCGCCGGAATTCCAAGCATTATTTAAAAAACGATCAGAAATTAAATTAAAAAAACAAGTTTTTTCAACTGAAAGTAAGAAGCAACATTAGAACTTAAAACGAACAGAAATTATTACGTATATTAGGGGGTTCTCCCCCCATTCAATACTTCGCTCTTTACGCTACAGTTTTTTTTAGTGCTTTCAAAAGAGCTATTTATTCTATTTAAACGGCCTTTGTGATTCAGGGGTTTGTGAATTAAATTTTTTAACTTTTAACGTAAAAAGCATGGTATTAACTAAGGGGAGCCCCCCCCCTTATATATGCCAATTCAGGGTATGTTTCTACATTAGGGCGGTGGGAGTAAAGTGTAAACTTACCTCCCATTTACATCAGAAACAAAATTTGCCCCCACCCCCTCTAATGTAGAAATATATATCCTGAATTGGCATGTATAGGGGGGGGGGCTGAAATTCATTTCCGATAGAAATGATTATTATATTCATAATCAGCATAAAAAAAGGCATCAAGTGGTATATTCACTTTATGTTTAAGTCAATAATATGATTTGGTAGATATTTACCATTCTTACTTCATAATATGTGGAATAACATATTTCCTATGCATTTTTCCATTTCTTGGTTAAGTAGTCTAACTCTTTTGTTCAAATACACTTAGTGGCAAAGACACAACATATAGGCTACAAAGTGAAATACATAGAAAATATATTGGTTTGGTCTATAGTCTATAGGCTAATTGAACATTTTCTAAAGGACTGGTATCTACTAGAATGCTTGGTAAATTTTTACCAAATCATATTATTGACTTATCCCTAGGCATTGTAATCAGACAAGGTGCCTCCAAGTTTTTATCATTGAGTAACTGCACTGCCTTGTCTATATGAGGCGCCTTCTAAAGTTAGTGCTTCTGACTGTGTTAACCTAGAAGTGAAGGGTAGCTATATACAGCCTGGACTACTGGGGGAAAATCTGGATAAAATGAACCTGGACTCACTTAAATAAAATTCTGAGCTTTTTACTTGCCTGTTTTCTTGTACACATATGTTTCACCTTGGCCTCTATTCAAAAACGTATATTCAGCAGGATCTATTGCCATTTTCTTCCCTTCCATCTTATCCTTTCTTTTGTCATCTACAGATAACTTTTTTCTTTCTGGACAGGGACCAATCGAACATGCAACACGCAGAAAAAGCAAGTTCCATGTTTGAGGAAACAGACAGTCGAACAGGCAACATGATGTTTCGTGTTTCGCAAAAAAACGAAGTTTTGTTAAAACATGCTGTTACGTGTTTTGTCGAAAACGCAAAAATGGCAAAACACGATTAAACCACGGAACCAACCACGCAAAAAAAACGCAGCTATTAGCTGTTTGGGGTTTAATGTTTACCAAGTTAAGGGCGGGTGTCACAATATTTATTTATTTGACGGGAATCATGGTCTAACAAACTTCTTATCTTGTTGTTATGCCAACAAGTGTATAAACCTTTAGATGAAACTAAACAACTTAACTACTTGATTACGGGGTAAATTTACGCAGCAAACTTAATCTATCAGCATTGATGAATTGCCTGTCTAAAAATCTACAAGCATTTTGAAGAAGCTCTATAACTGATTGTTTATAAGCATACATTTCATCTTCAAAGAAAAAATTAACACGATTCGTATTCGAATTTAAATATCAGCCGAAATTAGGTCCAATCCATGGCCCTGGATAGGGCCACTTGGAGAAGAATAACAGTACTGTCAACTAGTTCAATCCACGCTGGCTAACCTGCTGATCAAGATCATTTAGTCAAGAAAGTAATTACGTAAGATGTGCTCCAGAGAAAGAAAGTTGGTAATCTAACAGTTCGAACCTCAGGGACGGTTGGTGGGACTGGCCATATATCTCAACCACTTTCAAATTGTCTTCAACGGATGATTCGAGCATTTTTTTTAAACTGAATGTCCAATTCAGATAAGGCACTGAATCTTATACCCTAATGAAAGTTTTCACTGACAAATACAGACCCCTTATGTTTTGCTTTTTATTGTCCATGAGCATAAATGTCAAATTTTCATTCATTTTTAAAATCCTTTGCTAAGTCTACAATAAAGCTAGAAACCTCATTAAGGGTACTAATCGTTCAAGAGTTATCTTTTTACTTTGTCTCATATCACTATAGGCCTATACCTTTTAGTGTGCATGTTTTACTTTTTATCAAATTCGTGGTGAGCTGCCCCAGACCCTAATTTTTCTGCCATTTTTTACCCCTGATCAAACTAAATATAATCTTCGTAATACAGAAAAACAAATCATATTCAAACTCATTTTACTCCTTCTGTAAGGTCAGACTTCAATCCTGTAACGGCGAGTCATAATATGAAGAATCTGAAACCTGAATCGGCTTGAAGGTGCTACTTGCCTAGCTTGCTTAAAAAAATTTTTAAAAATGTTTTAACTCTAAGAAGTTTCTTCTTTCTTCACACTTTTTTTGCGCAGGATTCATTTAATTTACTTATTTTATAGTATATATTTAATTTGAATTTTTGTGCTCAACATTTTTTTGTCTCTTTTAGCAAGTGGCTTCTTTCACTGAAAAAGTGACTCTTATATCTCCCCCCTAATTTACAGGCCATGGAGGCCATGGAAGATTAGTATAATGTATTATTTTATGAAAATTAAGTGGGCATCCTGAGAATAGAAACAAGACGCCTCAAAATTTGACACAACTTTGATAAAGTCAAACAATCTTGGAAAGTAATTTCAGAAGATATTTATCGAAAGTGACAAGCTTGGAGAGAGACAGAGAGGGAGAGAGAGAGAGAGAGGGGGGGGGGAATCCCAAAATCTTCGATATTGATATTCTAGAAAAACAAGTAAGAAAAATAGAAATAAATCAAATATGACACCTATATTGTAATGTGCTCCTCCTACTAATCCTGTTAATGTCGCAAGAAGTCCGACAGGAGCAGCGGCAGCACAGTATGTTGCACTTGCAGTTGCCATTAAGTGTTGTGTGATAATCTCCATTATTTCGAATGGAAAACAGAGCCATGGATTGCTGAAAATTAGAGTTTCGAGGTATTATAATCTATATACAGTTGTTTCATAATGCCAAATAAAGACAATTTGAGAAAAAAGCACGAACATCAGCTACTTTTATATAAGCCTAGAGCTATATCTGGACCAAGTAAGAGGGGGGCCTAGGCGCTATTACAACGGCAGGTATTGTTATGTTTGGAGAGAAAACTGGAGAAGAATTGAATTTTTTTTTAACTAATGCCTTAGATCTACTAACGAAAAACAAAATGATAAACAAGATGTAACTTTAAGCGTCGTTTTAAGGGTAAAAATGGGATTCGTAACGATAAAATGGTAGAATGGTAGCGTATTTGGAAAGTACGTTCATCTTTTAACAAGCGAATTGTGTTTTTGATCTTTTTCGTTTCATCTTTGAAGCCTAATCTTTCTTTAAAAACTAATGTTTCTAATAACAGAAGAAAAAGCGAAACATTTTGCTCAGTTATCCCACACTCCTTTAATATTTTTGTTGGTATAAGATACCATGAATATTTTCATTGACAAATTTCTGTCTTTCCGTTTTCAAATTAAAAAAATACAGAAAAGCGGGTATAATATTTTTAATAAGGCAGTGAACCAAATACGAAAAAGAAACACCTTTAATAATAAAAGAAGACTCAAATATGGCTTGGTTCTGCTAACGAAAAAAAAGAAGAGAAACAAGGCGAAACTTTAAACGTCCTTTTAAAGGCGCAAAGTGAAATTTGTAACAATAACAGCTATCGTATTTGGAGAGAACGTTAAAAAGCTCATCGAACGATAACTTCACCTTTCAATAAACGAATTACTTGAAAATTCGAAACACTAACACGTTAAGAAGTTGTTACAAGACAAATAAAAATGTTAGGCAAACTATATATCTATCATAATTGAAATGCTACTTTTTAATAATACAAATTTAAACAAAGTAGAATCTGTTAAAATTGAAAATCTGTTAATATAAACAGACTAGTTGAAAAACAAAAACACCTTTAGTAAATAAGACTTATTATCTATTATGTGGAGTTATTAAAAAGAATATAAAGAGCCAAGTCTCGTGACAGTTTTAAGCTAATTAATAGCCCAACTGTAACCGTATAGAAACCATAGATCAATCACGAAATTATTCTCTTATAAGAATCATTATAACCTATTTTAAAAATTAATCTTTCCAAGGACTAATTTGGTTGTCCATATAACAAGCCAGACGAAAAAAAACATTGTTTGAGATTTAACAAGGGAATACCCACCCCTCCATTTGGTGCACATCTAAAAGCGTCACTTGTTTTGCGATTCGTAGCCCGCTTTCATCATGTCGTGCTTAGTCGACCAAAGAGTGACACAGTCGCAAAACATGGGGCAAGTCCTACTTGCCTCATGCAGTTTCTTAAATTGTGCAACCTGTTTAATTTGGTTCGTGGGTCATAAAGTCAAAAATTCCCTAAGATTTTCGGACACTTTTTAGTTTGAATAGAGCCTAGAGAATCACCCAGAATTTTTTTTTGAATTTATATTTTCAATCAGTCGATCAATTTAGCAATTCAAAATTTCTTATGTATTTTTTTTTAAATATCTGATACACGCCCTGCTTCTCAAAAAAAATGAGTCGGTCTTTTCTCCGTTTCCTATTACCATATTTGGTTCCAAAGATATTTAATTGTTTTTTTTCTTTGCTTCTTTGAATCCATAAATAGTTCTTGAACCTAACAACTTAAAATCTTTTTCATTCTATTTTTGAAGCCTATTCTTTTTTTAAGAACTACTATTTCCCAATAAGAGTTAAAATAGAAGAAAAAAACTCAAAACATTTTGCTCCGTTTTCCCAAACTCCGGTAAAATTTTTGCTGGTATAATATACAATAAATGTTTTTTTTGACAATACGGTCTTTCCATTTCCAAATTAAGGAAACTAGAATATAAAACAGCGGGGCTAATATTTTAAATAAGACGGTAAACAAAATAGGACAAAATAAACACATTTTAAATAGTAAAAAAATCTTCTTTAAAAAAAATTTTTTGTAGTGATTTTTGTTCGTTTCAAGCTTGATTTGCATACACAATTTAAGTTTCACTCGTTTTAAGATTTATTTATTCATTCACATTAATATGTATTGTATGTTTGTTTGCATTGATTGTTTATTTAATTTCTGGGGGTATATATTGTTCTTATAGAAGGGACGATCGTATAAACTTCAGTGAGGGCTCACTTGATTGAAAATAGAAAGTTCTAGTTCGCTTTTACAGATTCAAAGGAGAGCGAAGGGCAATTAGCCCCCACGCCTTTTTTTTCCAAACCCATCAGATAAAAATTTTGAGATAGGCGTTTTGTTAAATATAGTTTAAACATCAGATAATAAAAACTCCGAGGTTGACAAAAACCCATTGTTACTTTGATACTAGTTTTGATACTTTGATGAACATTTGATTTTTTTTAAAAAAAAGTTTGGTTTGAAATAAGGAATTTGTAAAAACTTGAAACTTTTTGCAATAAAAAACGAACAAAAATTAATTTAAAAAGGAAATTTCTGAAAAATAAGTTTTTCAAAGAAAAGGAATTGCCATTTTAAACTTAGGCTCAGCAGACACAAATATCTGCTAAAATTTAAACTGAAAACGACCAGAATTACTATTAAAGAATAAATGAAACCCAAAACGAACAAAAATTAAATAAACAATCATAGCAAAATCACACAACAAATAATAATGTAAATGAATAAATAGATTTTAAGCGAGTAATACTTAGATTTAATATGAAAATCAAGCTTAAAACGAAAAAAAATATTTTACTTTTGAAGCATAAATTAAACTTAAACGAACAGAAATTAAATAAACAATCAATGCAAACAAACATATAATACATATTAATGTGAATGAATAAATAAATCTTAAAACGAGTGAAACTTAAATTGTGTATGCAAATCAAGCTTGAAACGAACAAAAATCACTACAAAAAAGAGTTTGGGTATCTCCTCCTTTTCTCACTGTAAAAGTCTAAAATCTACTACGTCATTGGCGCTTTACTGAAAACTATATGCGTTTCGAACATTCTTGGAAAGTATAAAAAACATCAAATTGAAAATTTGATGTATAATGATAATAATTGTTGAAAGCTCCATAAGTTCAAGAGTTTATTTCACTGTAATTTTTATTTTTATTTTCAAGGCTGTAAGAACTGGAAAAGGAAATATTTGTAACATATTTCGTTTTGAGTGAAGCGCCAATGACGCAGTAGGCTTTTGGTTTTTATTTCTAGTTGAGGAAGTGGGCAGTATCAAAACTCTTGTTTGCAGTGAAACTATATTCGTCTTGAAGAACATTAGATAGAACTAATACATTAAACTGAATATTTGATGTGTAATGATATTAATTGCTGAAAGCTCATCAGTTCAAAATTTTACTATAATTTTAATGCTTATTTTCAATATTAAGTACAAAAAAAATTATTTGTAATAAAATTAGTTTTCAGTAAAGCGCCAATGAATCAGTAGGTTTTAGGCTTTTAAAGTGACAGAAGGAGGCGATACCCAAACTCTAGGAAGGGATGCTCGTACAAACTTCAAAGAGGGCTCATTTGATTGGAAATTGAAAGTTCTAGTTCACTTTTTAAGAGTCAAAAGAGATTGGAGGGCACCTAGTCCCCCTCCCACGCCCTTTTTTCTCAAACCCATCTAATAAGAACTTCGAAATACCCATTTTTTTTTTAAATAGTTCAAAGACCATATAACGAAAATCCGGGGTTGAAACAGCCCCCCAGGGCCCGAAGCCAGGCGCTGTAAGTTATATATTGGGGAATATATGGTTCTTATGGTAAGGGTGCTCATAAAAACTTCAAAGAGGGCTAGTTTGATTAGAAATTGAAAGTTCTAGTTCAGTTTTTGAGAGTCAAAACAGATTGGAGGCGATTAGCTTCCCCATGTCTCTTTTTCCCAAATGCATCCAATAAAAAATTTCAGATAACCATTAAGTTGAAAATTGTTCAAAAGTCAGATAACTAAAATTTAGGTGTCGACACAACCCCCAGGACCCGGGGGCAGGCGTTGTAAGTTGTGCCCTGGGGCATATATGGCTCTTATGAGAGTGATGCTTGTATAAACTTCAGAGAGGGCTCATTTGATTGGAAATTGAAAGTTTGAGTTCACTTTTTAATAGTCAAAATAGATCCGAGGGCAACTAGCCCTACCCCTTGCCTTCTTTTTCCAAACCCATCTGATGAAAATTTTGAGATAGACATTTTGTTAAACAAAAATAGTTCAAAGGTCGTATAAGAAAAACTCCGATGTCAATACAGCCCCCCAGGGCCCAGGAGAAGGCGTTCTAATTTTTGCCTTAAGAGCATGTATGGTTCTTATGAAAGGGATGCTCGTATAAACTTCATAGAGGGCTCATTTGATTGGAAATTGAATGTTCTAGTTCACTTTTTAAGAGTCAAGAGACTTAAGGGTGACTATTCCCCCATGCCTGTTTTTCCTCAAACCTATTCGCTACAAATTTTGAGATAGCCAGTTTTTCAAAATTGTTCAAAAATTAGATAACAAAAACTCCGGTGTCAACACGACCCTCCAGGGCCAGGGGGTAGGTGTTGTAAATGTTGTACTGGGGGCGTGTATGGTTCTTATGAAAAGGATTCTCGTATAAACTTCAGAGAGGGCTCATTTGATGGGAAATTGAAAGTTCTAGTTCACTTCTAAAGAACCAAAAGATGTCCTAAGGCAACTAGAAAACACAGTCTAATTTTTTTACGCCCACGCCCTAAATGCATAAGATAAAAATTTTCAGGTAGACATTTTGTTTAAAATAGTTCAAAGTCTAGATAAAAAAAAAACTCCAGTGTCGACACAACCCCCCAGAACCTGAAATTAGGCGTTGTAAGTTATGCCCTGGGGGTATATATGGTTGCTATGGAAGGGATACTCATATATACTTCATAGAGGGCTAATTTGATTGGAAATTGAAAGTTCTAATTCACTTTTTAAGAGTAAAAAGTGATCGGAGGGTAGCTAGCCTCCCCCCACACTCCATTTATTTTTTTCCCAGACGCACTTCATATAGAAGGGATCGTCTTATAAACTTCAAAGGGGGCTCATTTCAAAGGGGGCAAACTTTTTTCACTTTGATATTGTTACTTCGATACCAGTTTTGTAACTTTGATGAAGATTTGATTTTTTTTTTTTTTAAAGCTTGATTTTGAAATAAGGAATTTTTAAAAACTTGAAACTTTTTGCATTCAAAAATGAACAAAAATCAATTACGACACCGAACAAGCGAGGGAGTCAAAAGTGAAAATGAAAAGCCGCGAGTCGATGCAAAATCAACCTGGACAGCAAGAATCAAAACGTGTTAAAATTGAAAATGATAGAGGTGATGTTTGGGATGATTTTAGCGATGGGTTTGGGATTTTGACATGCATAAGGTCACCATACCTTTGTTAAAAAAAACAAAGGTTCGGCGATAATGACGAAAGATAAGCCGAGGTGTAGCGAAGCAAACAAATTGAAAATGATAGCGATGATGTTTGAGTTTTAGATTTTGACATGGATAAGGTCATCAATACCTACCATACCTTTAAAAATCAAAAATATGGACTGGATAAATCGTTGGAAGAAAAAAAAAATCTTTGTCCCACCACATGAAACATTAAAAGAAACGAAGGTTCGGCAATATGTTTTTCATATTGACAAAAGACAAGCTAAGTCAAAAGAAGAAGTTTTTGTCGCACCATTTGAACAATCAAACGAAACAAAAGTGGTCGTCAATGCCTTCCTTACCCTGTAAAATCCAAAACCTGGACTAGATAAATCGTTGGAAGCAAAAGAAGTACTTGTTTCACCACCTGAACAATCAGAGGCAACGCTTTAGCGTTGCCTATAGTAAAGGCTGTATGGCTCCAATTTTATATTATTCGTTATTTAGTATTTTTCTCAAAGGCACTTCATATGGAAGGGGTCGTCATACAAACTTCAAAGGGGGCTCGTTCGATTAGAAATCGAGAGCTCTAGTGCCCTTTTTAGGGGTAAAGAGTGATTGGAAGGAAACTAACACCCCTTCCACGTCCACCATTTCCCCAAAAACATCCAATACAAAAATTAAGATAGCCATTTTGTTCTACGTAGTTGATTTGTAGATACAAATTATGTTTTTGAGGAGGACGCTCCCCCCCACAGCCCTCAGGACACGGGTTGTAAGTTATGTCCTGGGGGAATATAAGGTTTTTATAGAAAGCTTTGTCGCAGATACTTCAAAAAGGACTCTTTCGATTGGAAATCCAAAGGGCTAGTCCTCTTTTTAATAGTCGAAAGTGATTGGATGGCAACTAACCCCAACCTCACGCCCGCCTTTTCCCCAAACACATCCAATCAAAATTTTGAGATAGCCGTTTTGTTCAACGTAGTTGAAAATTCTAAAAATTAGGTTTTTGAGGATGACACGCCCCCCCCCCAGCAGAGCCGTAAGGACAAGGGTCGTAAGTTATACTCTGGAGGCTTATAAGGTTTTTATAGAAAGCGTTGTTATGGAAACTTCCAAAAGTGCTCATTAGATTGGTAAGTTAAATGGCTAGTGCCCTTTTTAATTAGTCGAAAGTGATTGAAATGCAACTAAGACCCCTTCCACGCCCACCATTTCCTGAACACATCCAATAAAAATATTGAGATAGCCCTTTTGTTCAACGCAGTTGAAAGTTTTGGAAATTATATCTTTGAGAAGAAAACTTCCCCCAAAGTCTTCAGGACAAGGGTTATAATTTATGACGTGGGGGCAAGTATGGTTCTTATGGAAAAAATGCTCGTATAAACTTCAGAGATGGCTC
>JAQQPU010025047.1:568-12263 GCA_029168905.1 Artemia sp. Kazakhstan ARC1039
GGGGTTGGGGTGGGGGGATCGGAGCCCATCGGAGCCCTTTGGGGTTGTGGTAAGGGACCTCACGGCTAAACCACGACAAAGCACTACTCTCGTGGAACTCAATTCCCATTTAACTCAACCCCCGTGCAACTGAATCCCCCTTGTAACTGAACCCCTGTATAAGCGAAACCCCCCGTGCAACTGTATCCCCTTTAACTGAACCCTCGTGCAACTCACCCCTCCATGCAACCCATCCCCCTCAAAACACTTTTCAGCCATTTCTTTTTAAATTGACAATATTTTTAAAACGTTACTTATGTATTATACAGACCACATCGGCGAGGTAAAGCTAGGTCAAGTCACAATGTCATTCTATCGTTACTTTTCAATTAAGCTATTGAATACTTTCTAGCAATGTCTCTTGTAAGCGTCAAATCTATTAAGTATCTGAGCTTATTCTTTGTATTGTTGATGCAAGCATCCCATTCTTTAATTACCCGTGAGGCATTCTTAACCATCGCAATATCTTTACGCAAGTATCTTTTCGCAAAAAATTCACAAATCTCGTAAACTAAAGCTTGTGTATTATAACGACCACAGAGTAACTTCGCTAATACATGGGTTGGGATGGGGGGATCAGAGTCCTTTGGGGGTGTGGTAGGGGACCTCACAACCCTGTTCAAATGGAACTTGTGTATTATAACGACCACCGACCCCATGTAACTGAACCCCTGTATAACCGAAACCCCGTACAACTGAATCTCCGTGCTACTCGATCCCATTTAACTAATCCCCGTGTAACTGAATCCGTATGTAACTGAACCCTCGTGCAAGTCAACCCTCGTGCAACTCAACTCCCTCAAAACACTTTTCAGCCATTTCTTGTTAATTTTTTATTTCTAAACTATTTAAAATTGACAACACTGTGCAAATCATCACTTGTGTATTATACAATACACATTCATTCCATCTCCTCCAAAACACTTTTCGGTCATTTCTTGTTAAAATTATCCAATCGCTAATTACCCCTTTTTTTATCCACCTTCAAATGTTCCTTTAGTCATTGCCCAGTTAACACTAAGATGTAAATCGAGTAATCCTCTCGCAATAACAAACCAAACCAGATTATACCCACTTAACCAGATCAAAAATGGCGCTCACACTAACTTGATTAGTAATTGGACTTTCAGTCCTACATTCACGGGTTTCTGCAAAGTGCTATGGACTTCATTGAAAAAATACCAGTTTAAAAAAAAAATAAAATAAACATGTATTATACTCGTTCCTCGAAATGTTTACCTATAGGACCGGTAGCATCATGGTTTTGGTTTATCACTAAAAAAAAAAGACATTGAACTTTGAAATTGCGTAAATCCCCTGGCAAAGAAAGAGTGTAATGCTCCTATAGAATAGAATTACCAGAAAAACCTGTTTGCTACGGGGGCCTTGTAGAAGTATAAGGTTCTAGTCTACTGAGGTCAGTGGATCAAGCCTAACCAAAGAACACTAGACCTTAGGCCCAGCGAGGTTCGATGCGATATCGATCCATCCTTCTCCGGGATAAATTCCCAACAAACTTCCGCTGCGCTAAGCTCCTCACACTAGAGAATGTGATTTAAATAGTTTATGATGTATTATACGGGATTTCTTATAGTAAAGAACGAGCTCTAAATGATGGTTGTAGCTATAGCTGCAATCAAGTAAAAGACAAACCGAAGCATATAGTAACTAAAAGTTTAAAATATGTTTTGAAAAATCATAATTGCTGTAGTTGGCACAACCTAGTGAAAGGCGAACCAGAGCCCATAGTAACCAAAAATTTGAAAAAAACCGTTTTGAAAACATCAATAAAGAAAGAAATCTAGGCCATAGTAACTGAAATGTAAAAATAAATCATCATATTCATTTTTGCTAAATCGACGAAATAAAGACGAATAGAAAAGCGTATCGAAAAGTAAAAATTAACAGAGCCAAACAAAACAACAAGGAGTGTTATAACAATGATGAAGATTACCGAAACAAATATAACTAAAAATGGTCTTGTAAAATTTCATAGTAATATCCAAACGAAATATTTTATGTTTAATGAAACGTATCCAATATAGGGATTGGTAACTGTAGAACAGTTTTCCTGATAAGAATCTTCAGAGCAGCTACAGAGGACGGTGGATCGAAACCTTACCAAAGAACGCTAAACCTTAGGCACAGCGAGGTTCAATTAAGTTTCAATCCATACTTCTCCGGGGCAAACATCCAGAGCACTTTCGCTACGCTGCTCACGTTAGAGAATGTGATTAAAACGGTTTATGATGTATTATGCGGTAAAGTTTTGCTAAATCCGCAATTTTAAAGTAAAGAACGAGCTCTAAATGATGATTGTAGGTATAGCTGCAATCAAGTAAAAGACAAACCGAAGCTCATAGTAACTAAAGGTTTAAAATATGGTTTGAAAAATCATAATTGCAGTAGTTGGCACAACCTAGTAAAAGGTGAACCAGAGCCCATAGTAACCAAAAAGGGAAAAAAGACGTTTTGAAAACAGTAATAAATAACAAAATCTAGGCCATAGTAACTGAAATATAAAAATAAATAATCAAATGCATGATGATGCAATACATATAGATAGGATATATAATAGTTTTTACTTTGAAGAACAATTGACAATATTTCTGCTTATTTTTAGTTTAGTGAGGCTCTTTACCTTTCTTTAAAAAATTTTCTCCACATGTTTTCTATTGAATATTACTGTCTGTTAGTAATTAAATAATAAGAAAAAACAGGTCTTGCAACTGAAAGTAAGGAGCAATATCAAACCGTAAGACGAACAGAAAAGCGTATCGAAAAGTAAAAATTAACAGAGCCAAACAAAACAGCAAGGAGTGTCATCACAATGATGAAGATTACCGAAACAAATATAACTAAAAATGGTCTTGTAAAACTTCATAGTAATATCCAAACGAAATGCTGTATGTGTAATGAAACGTATCCAATATAGGGATTGGTAACTATAGAACAGTTTTCCTGATAAGAATCTTCAGAGCGGCTTCAGAGGTCGGTTAATCGAAACCTAACCAAAGAACATTACACCTTAGGCCCAGCGAGGTTCGATTAAGTTTCAATCCATCCTTCGCCGGGGCAAACATCCAGCGCACTGCCGCTACGCTAAGCTGCTCACGTTAGAGAATGTGATTAAAACGTTTTATGATGTATTATGCGGTAAAGTTTTGCTAAATCCGCAATTTTAAAGTAAAGAACGAGCTTTAAATGATGATTGTAGGTAGAGCTGCAATCAAGTAAAAGACAAACCGAAGCTCATAGTAACTAAAAGTTTAAAATATGTTTTGAAAAATCATAATTGCTGTAGTTGGCACAACCTAGTGAAAGACGAACCAGAGCGTATAGTAATCAAAAAATGAAAAAACACGTTTTGAAAACAGTAGTAAAAAACGAAATCTAGGCCATAGTAACTGAGATGTTAAAATAAATCATCATGTTTATTTTTGCTAAATCCACAATTTTATAATAAAGAACAGCTCTAAATGATGGTTGTAGCTGTAGATGAAATCAAGTAAAAGACAAACCGAAGCCCATAGTAACTAAAAGTTTAAAACATGTTTTGAAAAATCATAATTGCAGTAGTTGGCACAACCTAGTGAAAAGTGAACCGGAGCCCATAGTAACCAAAAAGTGAAAAAACACGTTTTGAAAATAGTAATAAAGAAAAAAACCTAGGCCATAGTAACTGAAATGTTAAAATAAATCAACTAACGCGCTATGATGCAACACATATAGAGGATAAATAATAGATTTTACTTTGAAGAACATTTGACAATATTTCTACTTATTTTTAGTTTGGAGAGGCTCTTTACTTCTCTTTAAAAAAATTTCTCTGCATTTTTTCCATTGAATATTACTATCTGTAAGTAATTAAATAATAAAAAAAACAAGTCTTGCAACTGGAAGTAAGGAGCAATATCAAACATTAAAACGAACAGAAAACCGTATCGAAAAGTAAAAATTGAGAGAGCCAAACAAAACAGCAAGGAGTGTTATCACAATGATGAAGGTAAGAACGCTACACCTTAGGCCGAGCGAAGTTCGATGAAGTTTCGATCCATCTTTCTCCGGGGCAAAAAGCCAGCGCACTTCTGCTGCGCTAAAATGCTCACGTTAGAAAATGTGATTACAACGGTTTATGATGTATTATACGGAAAAGTTTTGCTAAATTCACAGTTTTATAGTAAAGAACTAGCACTAAATGATGGTTGTAGCTGTAGATGCAATCAAGTAAAAGAAAAACCGAAGCCCATACTAACTAAAAGTTTAAAACATGTTTTGAAAAATCATCATTTATCTAGTAGGGTTTCAGATAAGGTGGTTCTAATGATGTACTTTTGTTTTGATCTGACTCTATTTTTAGGGTTGCAGCGGTAGATAGCAAACCGGGTTGCAGCGACATATAGCAACCTAGTAAGAGATGATCTCATCCATTGTTAAGAAATATAAAAACCCATAGCTCCTAAAAATAGAGCTCCAAAACCCCTAAATCGAAAACTTTCTGTCCCTTTACTCGAACAGCAAGGGATATATATTGGCTTGAAAATAAAAAAAGTGGCAGCTACTACAGCATTCTGCCTAAACGGCATCTTTTTATCTTTTTTTCTTTTCCACAGATAGCTTGGCACTGGAACATCGTAGAGAGTTCTTCAATGGCTCATTTTAAAGGAAATTAATGGGGTTCAAAACTATTTTTACATTAAAAGACGATCACTGAAATAACAAACCATTCCATACATTGGAATTAGTTAGCTACTTGATTGTTTGAGTTTCGTCTCTTACTATTTAAAAGAAGAAAAAGCCGTAGGCTTTTTCCTGTTTTTATTTACAGTTAAAAAACGAAGTCATGCCCTAAGAAACTGAACCCTGTGGTTCATTCATATTATCTCCAATATTTTTAGCTAGGATGTAAATAAACAAGTTTCTTTTTTAAATTTTAAATTTAAAAGATAGTGCTTTTAATTCAACACATTAAAAATTCTCCCCGCAAGTGGGCATGCTTACCATTAGACTATCAAGACTTATAAAATCAAAGTTACATATAAGATATGATAATAATTTTTTAATATATCCGGGTTGCAGAGGTAGCTAGCAATCCGGGTTGCAGCGGTAGCTAGCAACCGAGTAAGAGACGATCCCGTCCAATGTTAAGAAATATAAAAACCCATAGTTCCTAAAAAAGGAGTCTGATCAAAACAAAAAGTACACCATTAGAACCGCCTTGTCCGAAACCCCTGTATAGGAAACTTTCTGTCCCTTGGCTTGAACAGCAAGGGAAATATATTGGCTTGAAAATCAAGAAAAGTGGCAGCTATTACAATATTCTGCCTAAACGGGATATTTTTTTCTTTTTTTCTCTTTTTATTGTATCCAGAGATAACTTGGCACTGGAACATCGTAGAGGGTTGTTCAATAGCTCATTTTAAAGGACATTAATTAGGTTGAAAACCTTTTGTAACTAAAATAAATTATTTCTAAGAGAGAATAAATTTTTCCACCAAAAACTGCATTTTCGATGTCTTTTCACACTGCAGTCTTTCAAACATAATCGTATGCCAGCGGTAAGATTTGAACCCACGCCTCCGAAGAGACTGGTGGCTAACACCAGTGCCTTGGACCACTCGGCCAGGCTGCCTCTCATAAATAAATATATATGTGAATTTGGGTTGCAGCAGTAGCTAGCAACCTAGTAAGAGACGATCAGTCCAATGCTAAGAAATATAACAAAACTCCTAAAAATAGAGTCAGATAAAAACAAAAGTACATCATTAGAACTACCTTGTCTGAAACCCTACTAGATAAATAATGAATGTCATCATAGTTTTATATTAGAGCTATGACGTGAATAGAAAAACACGAAATTATATTGTTGTTTCTGAAGACGTCATGAAATAATATCATCGCGCTATGACGTCAATAAAATCATTACGCCGTGACGTCATAATCCGGGTTGCAGCGGTAGCTAGCAACCTAGTAAGAGACGATCACCTCCAATGTTAAGAAATATAAAACCCCCCAACTCCTAAAAAAAGAGTCAGATCAAAACAAAAAGTACACCATTAGAACCGCCTTGTCCGAATCCTCTATAAAGGAAACTTACCGCCCTTTGGCTTGAATAACAAAGAAAATATATTAGCTTGAAAATCAAGAAAATAGACTTTTACCACGTTATTCTCCACAAACGGGATATTTTTTTCTTTCCACTTTTTTTTTCTGCTCAGCTAGCTGGGCACTGGAAAATCATAGAGAGTTGTATAATAGTTCATTTTAAAGGCAATTGCAACATCTAGTCACTTTTGTAATTAAAAATAAAATACTTTTTAAAGTAGAATCAATTTTGTCAAAAAAATTGCATTTTTGATGTATTTTCATACTGCAGTCTTTTCAAAGATATTTGAATTTTGAAGCAATAAAACAGTTCATGGTAATGAACTCTATAGTAATAATAGCTACTTGTCTCAATAGTAACCGAAATTCCTGGAACCAAAATTTTCTTTTTTGGCTTAATCGCTAAAATTATTATGTAAACTACAAAAACATTTATGATGCCTAATCAGTAATAGTAATTTTTTAATTTAAACAACAAAAATACATGAAAATTCTAAAATTAGTTTTGCTTTTTGTCTCCTGGAAGAAAAATGTATTTCATCTCAGTTCAAATTTATTATTGTATCCTGGAACCAAACTTTTTTTGGTTTGTAACCCGTAAAGTACATCCGGGTTGCAGCGGTAGCTAGCAACCTAGTAAGAGACGATCATTACATTAAAGAACGATCATTGAAATAACAAGCCATTGCATACATTGGACTTAATTAGCTACTTGATTGTTTGAGGTTCGTCTCTTACTATTTCAAAGAAGAAAAAGCCGTAGGCTTTTTCCTGTTTGTAATTTCAAAGAAGAAAAAGCCGTAGGCTTTTTCCTGTTTGTAATGATGCAGCATAAAATTGATTTTGATTAATAAATTTGATGATAATGATTTTGTAATCAGGTTCGATAATAATATATATGATTATCCGGGTTGCAGCGGTAGCTAGCAACCTAATAAGAGACGATCACGTCCAATGTTAAGAAATATAAAAACCCATAGTTCCTAACAGAGGAGTCAGATCAAAACAAAAAGTACACCAATAGAACCGCCGTGTCCGAAACCCCTGTATAGGAAACTTTCTGTCTCTTGGCTTGAACAGCAAGAGAAATATATTGGCTTGAAAATCAAGAAAAGTGGCAGCTACTACAACATTCTGCCTAAACGGGATATTTTTTCTTTTTTTTTCTTTTTTTCTTTTCCACAGATAGCTTGGCACTGGAACATCGTAGAGGGTTGTTCAATAGCTCATTTTAAAGGAAATTAATCGGGTTAAAAATCTATAGTAACTAAAATAAAATATTTCTAAAAGAGAATAAATTTTTCCACCAAAAACTGCATTTTTGATGTCTTTTCACACTGCAGTCTTTCAAACATAATCGTATACCAGCGGTAAGATTTGAACCCACGCCTCCGAAGAGACTGGTGGCTAACAGCAGTGTCTTGGACCACTCGGCCAGGCTGCTTCTTATAATTTGGGTTGAAGCAGTAGCTAGCAACCTAGTAAGAGACGATCAGTCCCATGCTAAGAAATATAAAAACCCAAAATTCCTAAAAATAGAGTAAGATCAAAACAAAAGTACATCGCTAGAACTACCTTGTCTGAAACCCTACTAGATAAATAATGAATGTCGTCATAGCTTTATATTAGAGCTATGACGTGAATAGAAAAACACGAAATTATGTTGTGGTTTCTGAATCCGGGTTTTTCCGGGTTGCAGCGGTAGCTAGCAACCTAGTAAGAGACGATCACGTCCAATGTTATCCGGGTTGCAGCGGTAGCTAGCAATCCGGGTTGCAGCGGTAGCTAGCAACCTAGTAAGAGACAATCACGTCCAATGTTAAGAAATATAAAAACCCATAGTTCCTAACAAAGGAGTCAGATCAAAACAAATACATAAAGGATTAATTTAAAACACGAGACAGAGTATAGTTGAAAACAAAGGTGGTAAAAAATTGCATCGGCCTGGATTTGAACCAGTGACATACGTCCATTTGCCGTCCGACGACTCTACCAACTGAGCTACCGAAGGCTTACACTATTATTTGACTAAAAATTATATCATGTATATCCGGGTTGCAGCGGTAGCTAGCAACCTAGTAAGAGACGATCACGTCCAATGTTAAGATATATAAAAACCCATAACTCCTAAGAAAAAGGTTAGATCAAAACCAAAAGTACACCATTAGAACCGCCATGTCTGAAACCCCTGTATAGGAAACTTTCTGTCACAATTATCCTGGTTGCAGCGGTAGCTAGCAACCTAGTAAGAGACGATCACGTCCAATGTTACGAATTAAAAAACTCATAGTTCCTAAAAAAGGAGTCAGATCAAAACAAAAAGTACACCATTAAAACCGCCTTGCCTTAAACCCCTTTATAGTAAACTTTCAGTCCCTTGGCTTGAACAGCATTTACAGTAAAGAACGATCTCTCATCCATAGTAACTGATAAATGGTGGTTCCAGGGGTAATTACTTGAGGTTCGTCTCTTACTATTTCAAAGAAGAAAAAGCCGTAGGCCTTTTCCTGTTTGTAATTGCAGTAAAGATCCGGGTTGCAGCGGTAGCTAGCAACCTAGTAAGAAACGATCACGTCCAATGTTAAGAAATATAAAAACCCCTAACTCCTAAAAAAAGAGTCAGGTAATAATAAATAGTACACCATTAGAACCGCCTTGTCCGAAACCCCTGTATAGTTAACTTTCTGTCCCTTGGCTTGAAAAGCAAGGGAAATATATTGGCTTGAAAATCAAGAAAAGTGGCAGCTACTACATCATTCTGCCCAAACGGGATATTTTTTTTCTTCTCTTTTCTTTCTTATCCACAGATAGCTTGGCACTGGAACATCGTAGAGAGTTTTTCAATAGCTCATTTTAAAGGAAATTAATTCGGTTAAAAATCTTTAGTAACGAAAATAAATTAATTCTAAAAGAGAATAAATTTTTCCACCAAAAACTACACTTTTGATGTCTTTTCATGCTGCAGTCTTTTCAAAGATATTTGATTTTTGTACATAAATCATAATCGTATACCAGCGGTAAGATTTGAACCCACGCCTCCGAAGAGACTGGTGTTCCTAAACATAGTTACATAAAGAACCGATATAGTTCATCATAATTTATACAGAGGTTATTTTAAAAAAAAGTTCATAGGTATGATTATTATTAACAAATGTTCCTTCCTAATAACGGCTACACTATAGCGTCCTAGAGTAAATCTAAGGAAAAGTATAAAACAAAATGGAGAATTTTCGTGTAAAGAGTTATATAATTTCAAAGAGTACACATTGAATTCAAAGACCAAGAACTACTTCCTTTATTGATACCACAATGAATATGGAATTAAAAGAGAGTTTAACCTTACCCAGTAGTATATAAGAATTATAATAAAGAACGACCTCTTGGCTATACTAAATTAGGTATGGCATTGTAAGAGAATTAGCTCTGTCTGGAGTTGTGAGATCGATCCCCATACCCTACTTAATCTTTATTCATTCTCTTATTCTTGCAAAGGGATTTTTTTAGTAAATACAATCCTTGTCAAACTCGTTGTAGAGTTATAATAAAGAACGACCTCTTGCCTATACTAAATTTTATACGCCACTTAATTATAGTTTAGGTTAGTAATTCAACAGATAGCATGGCATTGGAACATCGTAGAGAGTTGTTCAATGGCTCATTTTAAAGGAAATTAATGGGGTTAAAAACATTTTGTAATTAAAATTTTTTTTTATTATATTAAGTATAATAAAGATCGAACTCTTCCCTATACTAACTTGCATAGACAACTTCACTATAGTGAAGATTACAGCATTTATATTATACATCATTATAAATTATAAAAGGTTCGAATGTTCGAAGATTATAGAGTTAAAAATTTTCCCACACCGGGAATTGAACCGGGTCCTCCTAAGTGAAAGTTAACTATCCTAGCCACTAGACCAAATGGGACCATAAAGAAGTATGATTTAAGAACCATATGCATATTATTATTATTTCACCATACCAATTATAATAAGGCCAAAACAAAATCGTCGAATTGCAACCTTACTTTTGACACATCAGTTAAATCTTCATCAGACTTAAAAACGGTTTTGCTATTTTTGCAGTAAAGAACGAACCTTAGCCCATAGTAGCAGAAATAAGAATATCTAGGTTGCAGCGGTAGCTAGCAACCTATTAATTACATAATCCGTATAATAAAGATCAAACTCTTCCCTATACTAACTTGCAGACGCAACTTCACTATAGTTAAGATTACAGTATTTATATTTTTACATTATCCGGGTTGCAGCGGTAGCTAGCAACCTAGTAAGAGACGATCACGTCCAATGTTAAGAAATATAAAAACCCATAGTTCCTAACAGAGGAGTCAGATCAAAACAAAAAGTACACCATTAGAACCGCCTTGTCCGAAACCCCTGTATAGGAAACTTTCTGTCCCTTGGCTTGAACAGCAAGGGAAATATATTGGCTTGAAAATCAAGAAAAGTGGCAGCTACTACAACATTCTGCCTAAACGGGATATTTTTTTTTTCTTTTCTTTTGTATCCAGAGATAGCTTGGCACTGGAACATCGTAGAGGGTTGTTCAATAGCTCATTTTAAAGGAAATTAATTGGGTTAAAAATCTATAGTAATTACAATAAAGAACGACACCTAGCCAATGTTAACTGAAACATAAATAGGGATTATGTAATTTCCATCAGTATCATGGCTGTAGAGATGGCTGAAACCTAGTACAGAACAATACATAAAATAACGTTGCCAGTCAATAGGATCTAATGTAGTTTATAGTAAAGAACGACAAAATTAACTGACATAATCTATTGACAAGATGATTACTATATAAGAAGCGTCAGAACTGTAAATGTTCTCAGTTATAATTACATAATGGTTTCAATCAAGCAAGCTGCATGCAAGTTGAAAAAACAGTACTACACAAACAACAGAGATAGTATCTTGAAAAGAAAAAAGCAAAGGTATTCAACCGATCAGGTTTATCGAGAAGTAATAATTGAGAGAGCAAAACAAAGGTATTCAACCGACCAGGCGTATCGAGAAGCAATAATTGAGACAGCCAAACAAAAGTTCAAGGAGAGTTATCACAATGATGAAGATTACCTTATCAAATATAAGAAAAACCAAAAGCAAAGGTATTCAACCGTCCAGGTGTATCGAGAAGTAAAAATTGAGACAGCCAAACAAAAGATCAAGAAGCGTTATCAAAATGATAAACTTTATAGAGAAGCAACAATTGAGCAGGCTAGACAAAAGAGCAAGGAACGGTATGATAATGATGAAGATTACCGAAACAAACATAAGAAAAAAGTTGCTACCAGAATAATGGGTAGATACTGGGGTGACAAAAGCTATAATGAAATAATTAAATTCTCTGCGAGGTTGTACCGAAGAACGCATAAGGACAAAGGGAAAAATTACATTCAGAAATACAAGAAGATGGCAAAAATGCAGGCTGATCTTTGTAAATTGAGAAACATTTTACGCATGTTTTATCGGGATCACGAAAAGTATTCAAAATTACAGATTAAAATTCTCTTTGAAAGAGCGGA
>JAQQPU010025048.1:0-11405 GCA_029168905.1 Artemia sp. Kazakhstan ARC1039
CCAGCATTGTCGAAAGATAAAGAAGATGCAAGGAATAGAATAGTTTTTTTAATCATTAAAACAAAAATTAATTGAAAACTCATGTAATACTAGGGTATAATAAAAAAAATTAAAAAGGTTCTAATGATATAATATTCAACTTTAGCCTTTTGAAAATCAGCAAATCATATTTTATATGCTCTGAGAAGGGAGATATCAGTCCTGTATAGGTCAGACAAGTCCAAATCTTAGGGGGGGGGGAAGGAATCAGGTACCCTGGAGGAGGGGGTAATGTAGAAAAAATAGGGTGAAGCGACTAGTATTTGTACAAAAAACGTCATTTAAATACACAGCAAAGGTACTCTACAGCAAGGAAAATTTGTTTCAGAAATGGGACACATCCGAATGCGCAAAGGGACACATCTATCACAGCACACAATGGTACAAAACTATTGATTTATTCATCATTGTGAACGCGCAAAGGCGGAGTCATGGTGAATGTGCGAGATTGATGTGTCCCGAAAACCTGTAATGGAGAAGGTAGGAATTTTCTTTACTGTAGAATACATATGCTGTGTTTAAAAAGATGAAACGTTTATATAAAATACAGGAAGGTGGCCAGGATCGTCAAAGAGAAAAAAGGCATACCTGGGTCACAGGACTATACATGATTGGCCTACTTGAATGATTTAATTTCATGAATGCAAGCCCCCAAGTAATTTGTCGAAGGAGTGCGCCTTAACATTCCATGCTGTGTTATAATTTCCTTAACTCAAGAATAAAAAACAGGAGAACGGGAAAAAACATGACAAAATTTGACTAACTCAAATTAATTTTAAGCCTATTTACCCTCAATTTGTTCCCAACTACGCATAAAACTCCGGGCTGAATGCAGAGAATCAGGAGACCGGTACCTGCGTTTTTTTTTTATTTTTTATTTATTTTTTTTTTTTAAGTGGTTCCGATTCGACAATAGAACTTTGCTTTAGCTGATTGATCCCGAATGTAAAATTTCATTTTGGCAACGAACTTCTAGCATAAAGATTAATCGAAATAGTAGTTACCATTCATGAATCACCTTCAAATGGTGATTCTTCATCGCTCGACATTTTTAAACAAATTTTAAAATTTTCGGTTATTATGGGTTAGGGTTAGTTCTTTACCATATTGCCCTAAGGGGAAAACCCTGATTTTTAGTTTTGATCCGAGTAATTACGTGAAGCCATAAGGGGAACTGCAATTACTTCTCAAAAAGGAGATAAATTTCATTTAAACTTGGTATATTCCAAACAGTATCGGCGGTACATTTGGTTGCGTCACCCTGCTGCAAGAATATGATGCCCCCTTAATTGATTCTCAAGTATTAAAAAGCACCCACATGCCTCACACACCCCCTGCCTCCTCATAGCCGCATTCCCACAGGTTTATATCTCCGCTTCTGAACTAAAATTTAAATAAAGCACTATTTACTACTCAATTTATAACTCAAACAGTGGCGAGGGTACATTCGAATGGAGTCTCTGCTGCCAAGAGAACTGTGCCACCTTGATTAACTCTCAAATATCGAAAAACACCCATAAGCCTGCGAAATTTCCAGCCCTCCACATCAGCGTTCCCTGCAGGCTTATATCTTAGCCTCGGAGCTAATTTACAACTCAAATAATACATAGCTCAAACAGTGGCAAGGGTACATTCGATTTGTGTCTCCTTGCTGCCAAGAATATTGTGCCCCCTTGATTGACCGTTAAATATTAAATAAACCCAAAAGCCTCCTACGCCTCCTGCCCTCCACATCTGCGTTCCCTATATCTCAGCCTTGGAGCTGAGATTCCACCAAGAGAATATTTACTGTCCAAGTACAACTCGAAAAGCGTATAACTGAAACAGTGGCGGGACTAAATTTGATATGCGTCTCCCTGTTGCCAAGAATATCGTGCCGCTTTGATTCATGCTCAAATAACAAATATGACCCAGAATCATTAAATCATCAACGCATAATCATTAATAATTAAATATGGCGTAGAAAAATTAAATAGCAGGGAACAAATTGGCATCACTATTTTATTCGATAATAGAAAGATGCTTAAAAGAAACTCTTTATTCACAAAAAACAATAAAAATAACTTTTACAAGCTACAAATGATGACGTTGTCGAAAATACATCTCATTTTCAAACTGATTATATCGACGCAGCCGTCGCAAAATAAATTACTAAACACAGAATTTCATACAACACAAAACGAGCTTGGCAATCCAAAATCAAAACACAAAAACAAAAACTGGTAAAAGGCTGTTTCCTGCGTAAACAAATACACAAAAACTGGTTTTCAGCTACGGCAGCTTGTAGCTGCTTGGTATTATATAAAAAGGATAGTACACATTTGAGGTCCAAATTAAGAAGGATCGCAAAGTAGACGCCCAGTAATTTCTCAAAACTGACCAATCGGAGGAGGCTACAGCAGCATATGAGATACTAAGGTAAATTTCTGTCCACAAAATAAACAAATGACACTAAAAACGAAGATACATTGCTGGTCTGTACTCTAATCCACAGATTCATGGGTACCAAATCATGAAAATCTACGGGAAGAGGGGGGGGGGGGGGGAGGTTATTTTTTATGAAAATGCAAAATAAAGCAGGGGTGATATTTTTTTTTATTTTTTTAACGAAAAAACTGCATTTTCTAATAATTAACCGGGTACGGGGGTTCAAAAATCGCCCGCTAATAATCCCCCCCCCCCCCCCAGATTGGCGCCCCTAAGATCACCAGATGAAAAACTTGAATCGACTTTATTTTTATTGTGCTAATTATTGCATTCCAGACTTAACTCTGAGCAACTCTTGACTGTACTAAAGGACTAAAACTAACTTGTGAGATAAGATTTAAAGACCCCAGGAACGAGCAAAATTGCGTAAACGATTTACCTCTTACCCGCTCTCTTATTTTGCGACTTAGAGAATAAAACAGAAAGTTTGACCCGACCCTTACATGAAGAAAGGCGCATATGACTTTGAAAAGAATAGAATTCGAAACATATTATTTGAATATAATCCTTATAATAAAGTTGGTTACAAAAAAAAAAAATTTCATGTTATTTCAAATATAATCAATTTATTTTCTAAAAGCATTCTGGTATCTCCGTGGTAGCCTAGCAGTTTATTATTTCTGTAACCACTTTCAACAGCTTATGAATTGGGCAAAAATAGCGCAAACGTCATCTGGCAACGTTCTAACCAATCTGTGGTCTAAGGGCTATTGTTTGATGGTCTCTTGTGAGTAGGAAAAAGTTACTCACTAGCAGCTGAAAGGCAAGTCTGAAACAAAAACTGTGTTTTGATTATCAAGAATCTGATCCATTAGATTTTAATAAGGACAATTCAAATTCTAAGGGCATTCAAGGACAATCCAACACTTAAGAAAATTATTTAGCACTTGAAAGCCAAAATAGTTTCCATCTATTTTAAGAATACACCAATGGAACACCAAAGTTGAACAATATACAATTTATCCATCAACTAGATGATTTCCCACACAGATAAGCTACCACTCCCAGGATTAATATTCACGGCACAACTCACTCATAAATAAGGGCCGCAAACCCAACCCTTAATTCTTAAAAGTTTTTTTCATCAGTCCTTCGCAATACAATGAAACCCTATGATTAACATTTTGAGAAATTATCACCCTTCCTTAAAAGGCGTTTGAGAGGTACTTTTTATTCAGACACCAAAAAAAAAAACTTTTGCAAGCTATAAACTTTCAATCATTTTCACTACGAGTATATACGTCTTTCACCATGTCTGAGTTGCTACAAATATTCTATGTCGACAAGCCTCGTTTCTACAAAAATTATTAAGCGCTCAAAAGCCAGATTTTTTTTTGTTTTCACACTTTAATTCAGCGCTACAGATGAATATAAAAATTCATACAACTAAAACGAATGGAAAATTATTATTGAAATCCCAGAGAAACAGAAACTATTTGTGACAAATCTTGTGGCTCAAAACTGTTCGTCCTTTTTACTGGCTTAAAGTTAAAGAGAGAAGAACATATCTGGAGCAGTTTAACCTTTCATTTCAGACCTTTCATTAAAATTTGGAAAATAATGTGTTAAATTGTGATAGCAAGGAGTTGGCTTCCAAAATTACAGTACAAATTAAAAAAAAACATACCTTTTCCATTGGGACAGTAATTTCTATTTTTCTCTAAGTCTTAACATTAAGCTGAGGGAGATAAATAATTCAGCTCGATTTCTAATGGGAACTGACACATTCAGGAAGCTGAATGAGTGTCTTCTCATTTTCTCGCCCTTCCCCGAGATTACCAAATCTTAGATTTTAAAAAAATGACTTTTATGGCATTTTGACTAAAAAACGGCCTTCTGATGTTCTTATTGAACATTTTAACAAAATGAAAAAAACAAAATTATTTTAATTTCGTCTATCCGGAAGATAATGAATAATTTATTTGGCTTGCGAAAATACATAATAAAAAATTTCTTTTTTCTCTTTATTACATCATTCAGCTCAAAGTGTTTCCAGTTAAATGCTCCGTTGTGTTTTTGACACCAAGCGAATTGTATGCTTGCTTCAGTTTTTTTTTAATTATAATATAATGAATTAAATCAAATTGTAATTAAATTATATTTCATTTTAAATATATATTTTATGCATTATATTATATATATTTATAATACTATCTCTTTTAATATAATTTTAAATCAAATTAAATTATACTGCCTTCAAACACGCTATGCATTGGAGCTAGAGGAAAGACATTTTTACAATGATTTTTTTTTCTAATAAACTTAACCATTTTATTTCTACTAAATCTGTTTTTAGTTTTGGCAGCCAGTTACTTTTTATTTCGTTTTTACAACATTATGACACAATATAATTTGAGTCCTTTTTTACACGCGATTAATTTTCTATGCTTTGAACATCATGAATGTTTTCCACTGTATGTTAATATAATGTTCCTGCTAGATTAGCTTTAAAAAACATATTTAACATCTGATAGCCAAAATATTTTTCTCTGTAATTTTTTTGGTGTTAATCCTTATTTTTGGGAAATCTCTTTGAGGGCAAACACACGTCTTAGGATGGCACAGCCGTACAAGAGAGAATGTGCCGAAGATGTGAATTTTCTGAAAAGGAAACTTATTTAGAAATTGCGCTGATTAATAAGAGCCCAAATGGCTCAAACAGGACTCTTTTGGCAACACCATATTTGAAATCTTTTTTTATATGCGCTCGATTTACTATTTTGGGCATAAAAAAATACGTTTAATTGGATTCTAGTAAAAAAAAAAAAAAAAATACTGCTAAATTAGCTTTAAAAGAAATCAACATTCGATAGCTAAAATATTTTTTGTCTGTCATCTTTTGCTATTAATTTTTATTCTTAGGAAATCCTTTTCAGTGTAATCATATGTCTGGCGCAAGAAGACACAGCCTTATAATGAAAATGTGCTGAAGGTCCATTTTTCAGAAGAAAATGCTTAACATTTGTGCTGATTTGAAGAACGAAAGCAAAACGTCCTAAACAAGCGCCCAAACGGCGCAAATGCGTTTCATTTGGCAACACTGATCTCCATATGAACTTACCGGTTTAACAGTCAATTAAGCACCTTGGCACTAAAATCCAGAGGAAAAAAGTAAATAATGGACCAGATCCAATGGAATTCAAATCAGTCACATAATACATACTGACTAAATATCGCTAAATATGTGTAGCGTTTAGATTTTGGAGAGCCATGCTAATTAAAAATCAACTATAGAGTGATATAATTCTTCGGACAGGGTGCACTTGCCATAGATTTTGACAGGTTTTCGATTTCTAGGACAAATATAAATTTTTTAGATCGAACAAATGCTTTGGAATATCATCCAAGCTAATGACGGTTCAAAAAAAGGATGCTGCAAAGGGATAACTTGTGAGGGGTCGCCTGGGAATCACAGAGTAAAAAAACTAAGACAAGTGCACACTTTAGCATAAATCACAAACTCGCACTTCACTTCCAAATATTGAATGACTGCCCCTCATTAGGAGAGGGAGATGATCCTTATAAGGGACAATTCTAGCACTGCTCAGATAAAAAACACTTTTAAGCCTCGTCTTAGATCCATGGCGTTTTGCAAAAAGGGCATAAGTCCACTTTCCCTAATTTTACAGGAAACCAAAATGAAAATAGAAACACACAAAGAAAAAATCTTTCTCACAAATAAGAAACTTGAAACCCTTAAAGACTGATTCCTCGTTAACTTTTCCATCGGAATTGGCTGGAAATCTAACAAATTGTTGAATTGTTCAGTACTTAGAAGATAAGGGACTTATGCTCTTTTGAAATAATTTATAACTTGGTCAGAATTAAAGGTAGGCCCGTTTTGAATAGACCAATCGATAGGTCTCTTCGAGCTCTGTCGCATCACATGTTAAACTCATAAGTCCACTCGAAAAAAGGAGGACTTGGGCCCCTTTTGTTAAACGCCACGGAGTTAACATAGTTCATTTAAGAAATATCTATTTTCACCAAAAAAAGGGAGGGGGCACCAGTGGGGGATCCAGGGGGCTAGGGGGCGCCCCCCTAACATAGTCTAAAGTAGTGTAATTTTTTTAATTAACGAAAATTTGCGTTAATTAAACTTGCTCCTAACGCAAGTTTATCAGATCGACCTATTTTGCCCCCCCCCCCCTAAAAAAACCTGGATCCGCCCCTGGGGGGCACCACTGCTTTTAGGGACATTTCAATAGAGCAGGGTCAAGGTTGGTAAACATAATTTGTAAACGCTAAGCCAGTGCCTAAAAGCGAGGACAGTAAACTGTTTGACAGAGAGCAAAAATTTGAATTTTAAAAATATGGGGTTGTGGGGTTGGCATCGAAGAAGTCTGTTGTTAAGCTTGAGGTTTTTATTGACAAGTTATTAGTGCATTCTTGGACCCCTTAGGGCTTCTTAGGTCTTATGAAGAAGGAAACTCTCGCCATCAAGGTAAATAATTGTAGATGAAGCTACTTGTTTTCAGTTCATAAAAGATGAAGACTCGACAACAGCAATGATAATGTTTATAAGAGTAAAATGCTAAAGGAAAGTTAAAACAAAATTGTAGAATCTGCCTATGACACTTTTTTAGTGAGATGTGTCGATGATGTTCCATTTTCTTAGGTATGTATGATTTTGCTTGACCTGTTAGGTAGCAAAAGTAAAATATTTCTTATCCCTGGGTACATGATTTTTATACGGATTTAGTTAATTTTTTTTTAGTATATTTATTTTTATAAGATTTGCTGCATTTAGTGCAATTGTGGTTTAGGCATTATACAGAAAATCAATGTATTTCTTGTTCCTCGGTAGCGGATTTTTTTTTTTTTTTTTATACAGCTTTAATTCTTTTTCGAGTATAGATGTTTTTTTTTCTAAGAGATCTGTTTTTTTGTTTTTTTTAGGGGTACATAATTTTGGCGAAGGTGCTAGGCAGGAAACAAAAATTTAGATATCGGTTTGTAGAATTTCTTTAATTATTTAATACATTTTCATTCGAAACATAATATATTTCTATGAAATCTGTTCCCTTTAGGTATGTATTATTTTAGCTAAGAAGATGGCCAGGGGAAAAAAAATATCTAGTTCAGGGAAAAAAATATTTAATTCATTTTCATCCGAAACATAATATATTTTTTATGAAATCTGTTTTCTTTAGGTATGTATTATTTTAGCTGAGACGACAGCCAGAAAAAAAAAATCTAGTTCAGGGAAGAAAAAATATTTAATTCATTTTCGTTCGAAATATAATATATTTTTTTAATAAATCTCTTTTCTTTAGGTAAGTATTATTTTAGCTGTGAAGACGGCCAGCTAAAAAAAAAATCTAGTTCTTTGGCGGAGTTTTCTATATATATTTGAGTCACTCTCCATCAAGGTTTACAACCTGGTTTATTGAACTTTAAATTAACCTTTAATACGATATCAACTTTGAAAACTATTTTAAAATTAAATAATGTTACACCATCATAGGCAATCATTAATGTCGACTCATTTTAAATCTTTCTCTTCAGGAGCAAACATGTCAATTTGAGATTTTTCACCGACTAGTCCTTGATCTGAAAAAATAAATGTTTAAATAACAAATATATGAAATAGTAAATACAAAACACTACCAAGAAAATAAGGGGACAAAAGGAAAATAATAAAATAGGAAAATACAATCATAATGTTCAAATACAATCATGTAATAACGGAAAATGTAACAAATGAAAATACAATCATGTAGTAACGACAGATCCTTCATGGCCAATCCTTGACTGTTTGACTGTTTTTTTTTTTACTTTTTTTTTCATCTAACTTCGCTTAGTGGTACAAAAATAATCAAGTCAAATACAATAGAAATCAAACTAATTTTTGGCATTTACGAAAAATTAAGCAAGAAAATCGGGTTTTAATTTAAAAAAAGCAGTGAACAAATAACAAAAAAATAAACACTTAATTAAAAAAACACTCCGAGTATTTCGGCCCCACGTCCGGGAGTATTTCTAAAAAAAAAAAAAAAAAAAAAAAAAAAAAAAAAAAAAAAAAAAAAAAAAAAAAAAAACTCAAATGTTTGTGTGGGGGGGTGGGGGGGATGGGGGGGCGGGGGGGGGGGGGGGCTAGTTTCACTCAAATCACTTTCGACTATTAAAAAGGGCACAAGCCACTCCAATTTCCAATTGAATGAGCCCTTTTCGAAGTTTCTACGACATCTTTTTTAGCACATAACTTACATCGAAATACAACAAAGTAAACACATGAAGAGAGAAAAAGAAAAAAACAGAAAAGAAAATTAAATAGGAATCAAACTCACAAATATGTGAGTTTGATTCCTATTTATTTAGTTATATTTCTTTCCCTCTTTTCTCCTCTTCTCCTTTCTAGCCTATGCACGCTTTCAACATCGTTTTAGCCCATTCCAATTCGAAAGAGTCCATACTATTAAGCCTTCAACCTTTCAAACCCAGAAGATTTCCGCACATCGAGTTGTTTATGTCCGAGTTATCGAATTCATCGAGTTTTCAATTGTCCGTTTCTCCCTTTCAATGTTTCTAAATAAAATTTCTAAATAAAGTTAGTGTGTAACTAGGTAATACAAACTAGTCGTATTTGCAAAAAACATATTTACTCCATTGAACCACCCTCCTCGAATCTTTGGCTTCGGTGGAGTTTTAATTTTGTGGAGTTCCTCCTTATATTTATACAAAAACTCTCATCCCCCCTTTGGCTTTCATGCAGCTTTTACCTACATTTATAGGAGTTTGTCTAGCGAAAAACATCATAAAAGGTCTGGTTACCCCCTCCCCCAAATCTAAGTTCTTTCTTGCATCTACATGAATCAGTCGAGAAGAAAAATTATTACATTTTTTCATCAATCAAAAAAAGCATTTATATACATTAAATAAAATATAAAGAAATATATAAAATACACAAAGAAGACTAAAACCTGTTGAGAGAAAAAAATTTAATAGCAAGAGGGCGAGGTAAAACTTTCTATCCCCAAGCTACCCCTCCTACCCCCCAAAGGATATGCCTGTTGCAAATCACAAGACTTTTATTTTCATAGAGACACATCAAGGCACAGTAAAATTTCTTACCTTTTCCTGGTGATTCCTTTCTCTTCTCAGTTGCACTTTTTGACCAACCCAACCTGTCCTTAATTGGCCTTTAAAAGAAAAATATTTAGTCAAAACAGCTATGCTAAGCATAAAAATGTATCACAAATTCTTGGTTCTAAAATAGCATATTACCTGGGTAGATTGATTATATTCATAAAGACAGAGTGGCTGGAGGCCAATTCAGACTTTGCCTATGTTTTCAATACATTGTCTTTGTTTTATTTAAACGAAGAATGTAATGCCATGTAAGCAGTTTTGAAAACGGTGGGACAAGCTGCAGTCTACGGGCAAACAGCCAAACATTGTATTTGTGGCAAAACGCCACAACTGGTGTACTGTGTGCATTTGTGTCAAAACACGTTTTGGCAACTGGCCAAAACGATAAAACAAGCAGCAGTCAGCACGCAAACGGCCAAACATGGTTCTGTTTGTGGCACAACATGCTTTGGCAAACGGCCAAAACCGTGAAACAAGCAGCAGTCTACTGGCAAAAGGCTAAGTAAGTTTTATGGATACGTGAACAAAATGCTAAAATCAGGAATAAATGTGAGATAGGAGTTATCACTTTCACCAATATTTAAGCAGCAAGCCCGGATTTTGATTTAGTTGATAGCCTCCCTTCATGCTCGTGAGGTAAAGAGATAAAAGTACGCTAGGCTTTAACGAAGTAAAAGTAACACCATAGAAGCTACCACGCTTTGTGACACTTGATCAAACAGGACATTCAGTTCATTATTTTTCCTTAATTTGTTGGTTTGTTTTTCTCTCTTTGGTCACTCCACATTTTTAGACTATAATGAGTGAATAAAAATCAAATAATGATAGCAATAATGACAGCTTGTGTCCATATTTCTGTATGCTACTGCTCATTAGATTCTGCAAGTTGTGAGTTTTAATTCTTGTCTTCTTTTTCCCCTCCTTTTATGTAATTTCTCTTTTGTTTTAGTTTCTTTTAAATTTTATGTGTTACTCTGTAACTGGTATTCTTTGATTTCTATACTGATTTGCGTTGCATTTTTATGAGTTTTTCTTTGTGATACTCCTCGTATTGTATCTCTGTATAGTGTGGGTTGGAAATAAATAATAATAGGAGGCTGTAAAAAATCACTTCATCAAGTGCTTCATGGCTGGGTAAAGATGACCAACTTCTATATGACTTAGCATCGATTTCTCCTAGCAACACTTGACAAAACAGGGCATTCAGTTCATAGGAGGCTGTAAAAAATCAGCTCATCAAGTGCTTCACCAAAAAAGCCAAGTCCTTTCGCAAACGAGGGATTATGCACCTTACTGAAAGTTGAAAAAGGTTATTGAGTAGCATCGATTTCTCCTAGCTACACTCGACAGAACAGGGCATTCAGTTCATAGGAGGCTGTAAAAAATCACCTCATCAAGTGCTTCACCAAAAAAGCCAAGTCCTTTCGCAAACGAGGGATTATGCACCTCACTGAAAGTTGAAAAAGGTTATTTAGTAGCATCGATTTCTCCTAGCAACACTTGACAAAATAGGGCATTTAGTTCATAGGAGGCTGTAAAAAATCACCTCATCAAGTGCTTCACCAAAAAGCCAAGTCCTTTCACAAACGAAGGATTATGCACCTCACTGAAAGTTGAAAAAGGTTATTGAGTAGCATCGATTTCTCCTAGCACCACTCGATAAAACAGGGCATTCAGTTCATAGGAAGCTGTACAAAATCCCCTCATCAAGTGCTTCACCAAAAAAGCCAAGTCCTTTCTCAAACGAGGGATTATGCACCTTACTGAAAGTTGAAAAAGGTTATTTA
>JAQQPU010025049.1:0-12263 GCA_029168905.1 Artemia sp. Kazakhstan ARC1039
TTGACGTTCTAGCATACCCTAAAAATAATGAACACTTAACAAAATAATGCATAAGATATTTTTAATGAAATAACGACATGTAGAATATTAATATAAAAATATGTTAAATACATTATTATACATTATTAGTACAGTTGCGCTTCACTTTCCGTCAATTCATCTTTATATTCATTCATGATATTGTCTGTTAATGTCCTTTTTATTCTGCCTGCGATTTCACTGTTTATTGTCACATTATTTTTACATAGATAGCAGTTTTGGCACATTGACAAGTTATGATTAATGACATTAGTGCAGGAGTATGCTTGTCTTCTTCTTGTTCTCTTTAAAATGCTAATACCGGAAAGATGATGATAGGATGTATCAACAGGTAGCATGTTACCGGAAGCACTAGCAAGGAGTTGTCCCCGATCATCAACAATTATTTTTAAGTTTGCATTCTCTTTGAGCACTAATTTCTCTGGTAATGTTACTCTCGCATATCCACCGTTTACACGATTGAAATTCTTGGGTACTCCAAAGAAATCTAACTTCTCGCTGTCATGACAACGCATGCATACATTTCCAATAGTGTTACCACTTGCACTCGTTTCATAGTTCAGGTATCTCTCCTTGTCAGCATTCAACACGACGATGATTTTATCATGTGCACATACTTTCGTCGAATAATTCATCTTCACTTTTTTACAGATATGAATTGTGTGTTTATCCTTCCACTGCGTAAAAAATACTGATTTAATGCATGCAATAAACTAGGTAGTGTCGATAAACTGTCATAGAGCACCAGTGGGAAAGCCGCGTCATGTCTATGAACAAGCACAGAGTACGATTGGTAGAGCCGTAAGCATATTTCATGTCATTTTAAGATACATAAAAAAATTAAAAAAAATATCATGTTAAAAAAATTCAAAAATTATTTTAAAAAATTGGGGGGGGGGGTTCAGGGGTCTTTGGGGGCTCGAGGGGCATTAGGGGGACCTGGGGGCCTTTGGGGTTGGGGTAGAGGACCTCACAACACTGCTCAAATACAACTTGTGTATTATAAAGACCACAGAGTTTCACCCTCAAATCCTCTTCTAAAACTCTTCTAAAATCATCTTTTAAAATGTCTCTAACTGTTTCGCCGAAATAATTCCCTAAAATGTCTAAAACGGTTTCGCCCAAATAATCCCTAAACGTAATTTCAGTGAGTTCCTTTTGTTTTTTACATCTCTGTGCTTTCACGTTTGAAATTACTGGGAAACCCTTTCGCGCGTATCACTTCATCGCTAAGATCAAAACATTCACCCGGAAACAATTCTCTTGGTAGAACTCCAAAGACATTAATAGACATTCGCTCGGAAACAATTCTCTTTGGAAACAACAAATTAATTCCCCTTTCGAGAATCAATAATTCTCCTTAGAAACAACAAATTAATTCCCTTTTCGTGAATCAATAATTCCCCTTAGAAACAACAAATTAATTCCCCTTTCGTCTCAAATCAATCAACCATGACATCATCTGTCACGTGTGATCTAAACTTTGCCCCGGAAACAATTCTGGTCGATCTCCAAAGATATTAATAAACTTCCAGAAACAATTCTCCTTGGAAAAAGAGGTCATTGACACACTTTGATTACGCAATCAATTTCTCAGAAATCCATCTCCCCTAGGAACTCTATGCCCATATTTGGTGTTCTGTCACGAGTATAAGATAGCTTTCTACTAAAGACTTTAAGGCCTAGAATGTCGTTTGTTGTTTACCAAAACCGGCGGTTATTTTGAAAAGTGTACGTTTTATTTGTCACAATGTAAACAACATTAACTCAGAGCACCCAAAAAAATCCGTAGACAATTCATCTAGAAAGCATCTAACAAATCCTCCTCCTTCTTTTGTAGCTCAAACGTTTCAGACTAATACTTGACCACTGCCATTACTTTAGCTTCCATATTCTAATCTTGGTTCGCAAACTTATCTTCTGTTTCTTCCAAACTTTCTTCAATTGTAAAAAAAGATCCTGGGCATTGGCTATTCTACTTTTCACAGATTAGCTTCATCTACCATTGTTACTGATTATACTACCCAGGTAGGAAAGCTGTCCCCTTTATCGATCTTCTCGTTACTAAATATCACTTCGTCATCTTCAAGTATTCCCAGTCTAGGCAACTCAGTCTTCTGAATATTAATTTCCAAGCGTACTTTTGCACCCTGAACTCTTTAAACTCCAAAAAATCATTTGTTTTGCTAACATTTTCATCTAGGAAACTCAAATCATCAGTTTAGTCTAAGTCTATGACTAAGACTTTCCTTTGTTTGATACCCCTTCCCACAGCCCCCTTGGCAATAAATTGTTATTAATTGTTATAAGGTTATAAATTGTGCTAATTGCCCTTTGTTAATATAAAAGGTTTCTATGGAAGGGGTGGTCGTATAAACTCCGGATGAGGCTCGCTCGATTGGACATAAACATTTCCTGCGCCGTTTTAAGAGTCAAAATTGATCGGTTGGTAGCCATCCCCCCCCCTCACGCCCTTTTTTCCCAAATGCTTCTAATCAAAATTTTAAGATAGAAATTTTACTCAAAATAATCTAAACGTTAAATAACTATAGCTCAGGGATTTACAAACCCCCATCAGCCCCTGGGGCAAGGGCTGCAACTTTTGCAAATCGTCCATTGTTAACATATACGATTTTTGTCAAGGTGTGGTCGTACAAACCTTGGAGGGGGTCTTTTAATTGTAAATTGAAGGTTCTAGTTCCTTCATTAAGATCCAAAAGTGAACGAAGGGCAACCAGCCCCCCACTTCCTTTCTCCCCAAATGCTATTGATAGAATTTTACACATTTTTCGAAATTCTTATAAGCTAATTAAAATTAAATTGAATAATCAAATCAAACTTAAAAAAAAGAAAAATCACCTCAAACAAGAGTTTGGGTACGGTGGCTACAGCCCCCTTCCCTAACTATGAAATTCTAAGGCCTACTGCGTCATTTGCGCTTTATTGAAAATTAAATATATTACAAATATTTTCTTTTGTACTTACAACATTGAAAATGAAAATAAAAATCACAGTGAAATAAAATCTTGAACTGCTGAGCTTTCAACAATTAATATCCATTATATATCAAATGTTCAGTTTAATTATACTATTTTTTTCCAAGGATTGTTCAAGACACGTACAGTTTTTAATGAAACGCCAATGGCACTGTAGGCTTTAGACTTTAATAGTTAAGGAAGGGGCAGGAGCAAAACTCTTGTTTGTAGTGACCGTTGCTCGTTATAAGCTTGATTTTATTAATAAACCTAGGTTTTTCTTTTTTTAAGATTTATCTATTTATTTATATTAGTACTTGTTGTATGCTTGTTTGCTATGATTGTTTATGTAATTTCTGTTCGTTTTGGGGTTCATTTATTCTTTAACACTAATTTCTGGCCTTTTTTAGTTTGACTTATTATAGGAATTTATTTCTGCAAGTCTTAAGTTTAAAATGGCTCTTTACTTTTCTTTGAAAGACTTTATTTTCGATAAGTTTTTTTTTTTACTTTTCTATAAACAGGAAACAAAAATGGACGAGGAAAATCAATGCTGAAATACGAATTCTTCTTTTATTCAACCCCTTCAATTATTAATGGGTTGGGGCCCCAACCTCTTCCGTCATTGCCTAACTTTTGCCAGAACGTATGCATCTTGCAAAATCTTCGAGCTATAATCATACAAAGAAAACATTGGCTTTAAATTCATGTAACAAGAGCACAAGGGTGCTTGGAAGTAAACTTTTGCGCAAAAGTGCTAAGATCCACTCGAAACTTATGGCATAAATATAATGCCCGTGCCACATCATAGTCACATCTATCGATAAAGAAAGCCAAATATCATGAATGACAAGGCAATTTTCTTGATTTTAGCGTCACACTTGTATTTAAAAACCAAAAAATTAAAATTGCAAGAAATTAGTTTAAAGAGTTTACGCCAACAGTAATTTGTTTTCAGTTGTTCTCTACTATTACTAAGTCTTCTTAACTTCTGTCAGATTTCTCTCCCGGATAGAAAAACCATTGTTCTAAGTTTCCATCTTTTCTAGTTTTAAAAAGTATGCCTGAAACTTTGACTCTGATTGGTCAGTCTGGAAATTTATGCTTGAAAGTTGAACCATGTTCAACTCGAGAAATTACTAACGGCAAACGTAATTGGGGCTGTAGTTGTGCGTAATTTTGATTTTATCGACACGTCTGACTATAATGTGGCACGGGCATAACGGGCTAAAGCGACAAGCGGAAGGGATGGGTTTTTAGAGGTATATGGCGCTTCATTGGCCCACATACCTTCCACACTGAAGTATCCAGAGTCACTCGACAGTTCATAGACAGTTGCAATAAATGTTAGAGTCGTGAAGCATGTTCATCATCAGGACTGAAGGGTTCCATAATTGTGCTAATTCGTTTCTGCTCATTTTAGAGAAGTTAGATATATCATAGTGGATGTTGCAAAGCTAAGATTAGGAAATAATTATGCAGCAAGATGACGATACTTGGAAATTATTTGATAAATTGTGAGTGGTATTTGCTCTGTGATAAACATAAAATCAAATTGTTCGAACCATCAAATGCATTACAAACAAGTAATAGGTGTTATATTTTGAGCCAAAGTATTGTTGCCTTAGTTCGCAAATTCTGAATTTTTAGAAATGACAAAACAAATTTGTTTAAGTTTCATGTTTTATTGCAAAGCAATAAAGCAGTAGTTTGGATTCATGGCGCACTTAAATATTTAAGAATGATTTATAGTATTTTCTAAGACTCTATAGTGTTTTCTTCTGGAGAGTGGGAACGCGAAACTCATACCAAGATGATTGATTTGAAAAGTTGAAACCCATTAAGTTTGTTTAAGGTTTCAGCCGAAAAGCCGAAATTATTTTTCAGATCGTGGTGTATAGATTGACTTTGTTACACGATACCAGCTCCCAACTTAACAGTTTTTCTTTGTAAGATGTTTATTCGTGATATTCGGGGATTGAAAAACGCACTGAAGAATTAAATTAATATTTTGTTATAGCTCAAATAAATCTAACAAGTGGCTAGCTGGGAACTTCTAAATGGAACGGTTCTGAAAGTCCCATTGGTTCTAAGATTGTTTCAAAAATGTCACAAAAAGATTATAGATGAAAAGAACTTTCTGCAAGAAATAGAAGTGAATAACCTATCTGTATTTGAAATTAATGACTTAGCCACATTTGTTGTCAAACACAGCCACATTCAGTACACATTTTGATTCACAGGACTCAGGCAAAGAAAAAGTACATAGACACTTACCCAAAAAAAAAAGCAAAACAGTTTTTAAGTAAATCATTTTGAAACGACCCTATAACTGTTCTATCTCTTGAAAAGAAAAGCTGTTATCTCAGTCAATGAAATGCTTATCTAGAACGTTATCAAATTTAGCCTGGAATCCTACTGGTTGACTTATAGTTGGACACATTTCCGTTGAAAATGTTTACTTAAGAATATTGTTTACCCGCAAGCCACTTACAGAACAAATATTTCTACTTGTAAATTACGTTTACAGAAGATTGGTGGGCGGGCTGTAAGACTTCATTTCTTTTTTCACTGAGTCACTATTTTAATATACCTACACAATCGCAATTATAAATCAACTAATTAGAGGTTAACTACCCTAATTTTTGCTCCGACGACTTCGTAAACTACCTTTTAATAAAATATATTTCTAATCTGGATTTCGAATTGCTACTTAATTATTTTTCCGATTGAATCACATGACTACTATTTCGTTTTGTAGGCGGGGGCTCTATTTGATGCGAGTAGTCAACATTTAAATACAATATCTATAGTCTAGGAGCCAGGTTTAGAAAATACGACACCTAAATGAAACAATCTTTACCCATAGTCTGAAAGGTTTTTTCACGTTATATCAAGCCCACTGACCACTGACGCTGGTCAGGAACATGCTCTTCCGAATGGTGTTTGATCTTTTAGAATTACCTGGAAAACTACCTACATAGTAAAGTTGTACCCCATATAGGTACATAAACATTTCAGCTCATTGATATTTTAGGAATATATCCAGGAATAGGTTCATCTAAGAGGTAATTAATCTTTTAAACAATCTAAAGGATTAGAAAATGCTACATAGACCCAACAAACCCCAGCTTGATGTTTGCCCCCCCCCCCAGCTGGAATTTTGCGTCTTCGAAACTCTCATCGAAACTAAGATAGGCCAACTTCTTAGTTTCTCAACTTCGCCCTTTCTCAGAAACGGTCCTGAGAAAGGGCGTTTGTCGGGGGAAGCCAGAAGCCCCCTGAAAATGCTGCTTCAGACCATCCAATCATTTTGCCTATTGGCAAATAAGCAATAAAACAAAATGACAATATTCTTGAACTGAATTTATAAAAACGTTGACCCAATGATCCATGCCTTTTTTTATAGAAATTCGTCGGTGCAATGTCGATTTTTGTCGGCACACTTTCGTCGTCACCACCCCTAAAGGAAAATTGCTAGCAACGCCCTTGGCCTTGGCTACAACTAGAAGTATTTGAGACAAGAGTATAATTTTATTTGGCAACCGAGCGTCAATCCCCCCCCCTGAAATCCTGGATCTGCCACTGTTTCTAAGTTGTAAATATAATAGAAAATTCATTTTTTTTTGTGGGGAATTTGCATAATTTTCCGCAATGACGTGGCAACATTTTTTGAAATTTGCCCTCCCCAGGAATTTTTATGAAATTGCGCCCCTGATGCCGGGCTTCCAGACTATGGGGGGGGGGGTGATTGAATATTTTTATAAACTTTTAGCTTTTAGTATTTTTATACTTTTAATATTTTTATACTTTTAGCTGATGATGGTGTGGTGTTATCAGCCGTTGCTCAGGTATCCGTAGAGCCGTCAAAATCGATGACCGATAAAGATCCCTTAGGAACCGAAGTTGAACTTTCCATTGTTGAAGATATGATCAAAGTGAATGCAGAAATAATAGAAGAAGTTAAAGATATGGCTTCGTTGAGTGAATCAGAGCCGTTAACCCCTTTATCGGAACAAGATTGACCAGTACAGCCTGTAAAGACAAACTTCAACGAAAACATCAGAGTAAGTGAACAATCTCTTAGTGACACAAGAACGTCAAGCGTTAGTGTGTCGGAGGACAGCGAAGAGCTACTTACAAAGTGCCTGGCCTTGTTAGATGTTGAGTATGATTTAATTGGTGAGTGCCAAGCAAAGTTTCGCTTTGACAGTGCCTCGGGCAATAAAACAAAAACTCTCGCCATCGATACTACCAGTATGTGTGAATTTGTAGGTGAAAGCTTACAAGAACTTGAAGTTTTGTCAGCAGCTATAATCGAAGCTGAAACTCACAAGAGCATGACTTTCAAAAATCGGCCTCTTGATTGCCGTGTCGATCATGATCCTAGAAAGCGACTATTCCCACTTAAAGAGCGTCAGAAACGCTATTTACTTACAATGGGTCCTAACCAGCCGTATCTAGCAGCTTTTCCGGAGAAAACGCATCGATAGGCAGCAGACATCAGAAGAGAATGAACGTTGGTTGGTACAAAAAGTACAGGTACCTTGAGTATAGCTTCAGAAAGGACCGAATCTATTGCTTTGCATGCATGTTGTTTCCTTCTGGACCAAAACGCGAAAAGGCAGAAGATGCGTAGGTTAAAAGTGGACTGTGTTCTTGGAACAAGATGGTGAGTAGAGGGGCTGAGAACCCTGGCAAGCTGAAGGAACATTTTGAAAGCGCCGCTCATCAGTCAGCAGTCATTGACATGGCGGTTTATAGCAAACTCGAATTTGGCATTGAAAAAATGTTTGATGAACAGACTAAGGCCTTGAAAAGGCAACAAGAAAGGAAAGCAATTGAAAACCGACGATGGGTGAAGGTCCTAATGGACATAGTAAAGACACTGGGAAAATAACAGATAGCCCTCCGTGGTGCGGCTGATGACAGCGATGAAAACTTTCGTCAAATTGTAAACCTAGTTGCTCGCTGTGATCCACATTTCAGTAATTGGTTGCGTGAAAGAACAATGAAGAAGAACATGGCAAACTACCTTAGCGGTGTCTCGCAAAACCAATTCCTTGAGGTACTGGGTAACGAAATTAAGCGCATGATTGTAACCGCTGTGAATGCTAATGGCGCATATTCAATTATCGCAGATGCCACGCCGGACTGCGCACACGAAGAAAGACTTGTGATTTGCGTCAGGTTTGTTGGTTCTGATGGCACCATCCAAGAGAGACTTTTAGCCATAGTACTAGTTGAATAAAAAAAAGGGAAAGAAACTGCCGATAAAATCCTAGAAATCTTAGAAAAGGAAGGAGTAAGCAAAGAGGCGCTCATGTATCAAAGTTATGATTATGCGAGCAACATGTCTGGTGTTCGTCAGGGGGTCCAGGCACATATATCAGCCGAAGTGGGAAGGAAAGTACGCTATATTCGCTGCATGGCTCATAGAGAAAATCTTATTGTGGAACACGCCTGCAGCAGCAGTTCCATAGTTCGAAAAATGTGTGAAATCTTGCAGGAGCTCTATGTCTTCTTTACTGGTGGAACGAAGCGAGTTATAGCTTACAAATGAGCACTTGAGAGAGCTGAGTCGATGCTCAAGCTAAGAAATCTGTCAATGACAAGATGGACGTCCAGGTCCGAGAGCTTGAAAGCGTTGTGGGCCAGCTTTGACACCATTGTTGAAGTCCTTGAAGAGCTAATAGAACAAGATGAGGACAAAATAATAAAAGAAAAAGCTCGAGCTCTGCATCGCCACATTACTTGCTTTGATTTTATTGTTACACTTATGTTCATGCGCCAATTCATGTTCAGGACGAAGGTTCTTGCAGAAAAGCTGCAGGATGAACAGCTCGATCTGATGACTGCAAATACAAAACTCTGGTCAACACGTGACATCTTAGCTGCTCTCCTCCAAGATACGGCTCAGATAGAGAATCAAATTGAGGCATCAAAAGCAGCAGCAGAAAAATTTGGTTCAATAGCGGAAGACGAGTTCTGACTTAAGCACCGCCCTCGACGTCCACCTTCTCGCTATTCAGAGGTGATTCCTAATTCTGGAGCCGACATGTCAGATGACTGGAAATCGTTTTATGTTAAGGAGCTCTGCGGTATCCTCAGAATCCTTGTGAACGGCTTGGACGATGCAATCCATGACAACTCCTCTATTCTAGAGCCAGCGTACCAGTGTCAATTGGGCAAAATGGACGACAGCTATGAAAGCCTTTCGGAAGTAGCAAAGCTGTTTCCGGGAAAAAGCCTAGATCCCGCGGAACTCGTGTTAGAGCTTAAGGCCTTCAAATGCTTTTTGACCAGGACTGAGGTCGAAAGCAGTAAAGCCATTGATCAGACCGTTTTGAGGCTCTATTTAAAGAAATTTATGCTGTCAAGACAATATTCCCAACTCTCTGGTCAGTTTACTAGTGGATCGCAACAGCGCCACCAACTGCAGCAACGGCAGAGATTAGTTTCAGCAAACTGAAATTGGTTATGACACGTTTACGTGCAACAATGGATCACGACCGTTTGGATCATCTCCTCATGATGTGATGCGAGACTGACGTTGCTGACAAGCTGAAACTTGATAAATTGCTAGAAGTCTGGTTGTCTGCCAAGCCAAGACGGTTGGCCTTTTTAATTCAAGTTAGTTTTTTTCATTCTGAATCTTTTTATATATACTAATTGAAATTCTAAATTTCTTACTTTGGCTTATATAAATCATAATATCATCATACCTCTCCTCATCAATTGCTTTATTCCATAAGAAAAGAGCAAAATAGTTCGCTATATCAGAGGATAGTATAGCCTATTAAAGATGTGCCTCTCGGGGCGGATCGGGCTCAATTAATTCAGGAAAACCGTTAGAGTTCTTATGATAGCGATTCGGTATTAACACAAAGCACAAGAAGTTAAACTCAAGTTTTTTTTCTAATTATTAACAAAATAAAAAAAGTCGGTAAAAATGACCAGCCAGTCGGTAAAATCTATTGGCTCCCCCTCCCAAAAAACATTTTGGCTAGTAACGCCCCTGGTCACAGTATTGCTGATTCTGGAACTCACAGACGTCTATACAAAAATAATTCCCTAAATAAATAAAAGGTAAAAAAATTTGGGTGTCACATAGAACTTTTTTATATCCAAATTTAGTAGATTTTTTACCTTTTATTTATTTAGAGAATTATTTTTGTATAGACGTCAATGAGTTCCAGAATCAGCAACTCTCTGACTACTACTTAATATACATGGGTAAACTTAGTGTTATCCATTTTATTTTATTGTGGGGTTTTAGAATTAGCAAGATGCTATCGTGACTTAAGTTGCCTTAAGGATCCGTTCTCATTTTTAAGTTTGTGCGCCGTTTCGTTGATTTATTTCGCGCCAATTTATTTCGTTGATAAAATCAACGAAATAAATTGTTTAGATTAAGATGATACATTTGAATTAACAAGTAACAAGAAAGGAAACTTGATTGAATTATCTTGTGATACTTCTTCGAAACAAAATTTTCAGAGTGCAACTCTAATTCAATTTTGGCTAGACATTAAGAGTGAATATGATATTTTGTCAAATGAAACTATAAAAGTATTGCTGACGTTTTTTAAATCTTATTTGTGCGAAACAGGATTTCTGCACTCGCTGAAATCAAATTGAAATATTGTGTTCGTTTTGTAGCAGAAGATGAGCTTTGTAAAGCTATATGTCATTAGAATCGACATTTGACAGACTTTTTGCTAATTACAAGCAAGCACATCCATCCGGGTTACAGCGGTAGCTAGCAAACTAGTAAGAGACGATCACGTCCAATGTTAAGAAATATAAAAACCCATAACTCCTTAAAAAAGAGTCATATCAAAACAAAAAGTACACCATTAGATCCGCCTTGTCCGAAACCCCTTTAGAGTATATTTTTAAAATAGAAGAAGAATACGATAATAACCCAAGTATTCAATGGAATAGAGAAAATTCCCTTACAGTTAATATTTCAATTAATTCAAATAGAGCTGATTTTGGAACACTGTTTGACTTTGTTGTTGAGGATGTAAAAAATAGAATGAATGAAAGAGATAGTTACAGAGTTCAATTCACAACTCGGGTAATATTTTATTCTCAGAAGGATAACGAAGAACTCGAACATCGAAGGATACAAACATCGAAACGTTGATTGTGGAACTATTGTTAGCTATAATGACTTTAAAACAGTATATCCATTATTTTGTTTTGACGTTTCAAAACATGAACCTAATATTTATGCATCTGGATCAAATGTTGATATAGAAATTAAGCCTGCTGATTCATACAACATTTACTGCGTTATATTTTCAGAAAGAAAAGCAGACATGGATGTCATTGATCATAAATTATATGTTAATCTATAAATTATTTTCGATTCAGAAAACTTGTTTAATAGAATAATTTTATAGATTAGTGGAGAAACTTTTAACAGAAATGAAAGTGGAAAATAAATACAATCGAACCGTTAAGAAAGAAGACTTAGACATTGGAATAGAATACACAATTAAAGCAATGAAGAACGTAGTAACTAAATATGGTAATAAACTTGTTATTATTATTAATTTTGAGGGTGAAATGGTTCATATCTTTGCACCAAAACGATTTGATTCTAAAGCAGCTGATTTTGAAAACAAATTTAAAAAAATAGAAAAAGATAAAGGTATGATTTTAAGGTTATTGAAAGAAAAGGGAAAGATAATAATAATTATCTAGATATTGATATTGAACTTAATTAGTAGTATATCGAACTATCAGAGGCAACGCTGTAGCGTTGCCTATAGTAAAGGCCGTACGGCTCCAATGTTTTATTATTATTATTTATTATCATTTTTTTCCCAGAGGCACTTCATATGGAAGGGGTCGTCGTAGAAGCTTCAAAGAGGGTTCATTCGATTGGAAATCGAGAGTTCTAGTGCCCTTTTTAATAGTCGAAAATGATTGGAGGGCAACTAGCCCCCCCCCCACGCCCATCATTCCCCCAAACACATCCAATCAAAATTTTGAGATAGCCATTTTGTTCAGCGTAGTTGATTTCCAGATAGAAAATATACTTTTGAGGAGGATACCCCCCACAGCCCTCAGGGCAAGGGTTTTAAGTTATGCCCTGGGGGCATATAAGGTTTTTTATAGAAGGCGTTGTCGTAGAAACTTCAAAACAGGCTCATTCAATTGGAAATTAAAGAGCTAGTGCCCTTTTTAATAGTCGAAAGTGATTGGAGTGTAACTAGCCCCCCTCCCCCCACGCCC
>JAQQPU010025053.1:1165-12260 GCA_029168905.1 Artemia sp. Kazakhstan ARC1039
GGGGGGGGGAGGGGGTTGTCATCCTCAAAACCTATTTTCCAGAACTTAAGACTACGTTGAATAAAATGGCTATCTCAAAGTTTTGATTGGATGTGTTTCGGGAAATGGTGGGCGTAGAAGGGGTGTTAGTTGCCTTCCAATCACTTTCGACTATTAAAAAGGGCACAAGCCACTCCAATTTCCAGCTGAATGAGCCCTTTTCAAAGTTTCTACGACAACTTCTTCGATACAAAGTGCCGTACTCTAAAGGAAAAATACAATAAATAATACATTGTGCCAACATCGTTCTTATATGCCCCCGGGGCATAACTTGAAACCCTTGCCCTGGGGGTATTGGGGGAGTGTCCTTCTCAAAAACATATTTTCTATGTGGAAATCAACTACACTAAACAAAATGGCTGTCTCAAAATTTTGATTGGATGCGTTTGGGGGAATGGTGGGCGTGGGGGGGGGGGCTAGTTGCCCTACAATCACTTTTTGCTATTGGGCACTAGCCGCTCCAATTTCCAATTGAATGAGCCCTTTTCGAAGTTTCTACGACAACTCGTAGTTTGATACGATGTGCTCTGGTATAGGAAACAAAACAAAAATAAAAAATAATACATTGTGCCAACATCATTCTTTACTTAGGCAGCGTGATTGCGCTGCCTATGAAATTGCATTGTCAGTGAGTTGAGCTTGTATATAAAATTTGGAAAAAATAACCATATCCAATATATGAAAAAAAACTGAATAAGTTGGATGAAGAAGAGTGGACTTGAATTCTTTTTCAACTTCTATTGAGTCGTATACCAAGTTCGGTAGAAAATTGGTAAAAAAAAAAACAATCCAAGTGCAGATACCAATAAAAACTTCGGATCCGTAAAAAGGACCTTACGTTCAAGATATAAACCATTGAAATTATGTCCGATGTCTAGAAATATCCATCATGTTGAAAAAAATCGATTATAAAGAATTTTCATTTTATTATTCAAAGAAGTTTGATCGCTAAAAACGTAATCTTTTGAGTTTTGTGTCATTTTTAAAATAAATCAGTGCAAAATCTTTCTTCCTTAAAGTCAGTAGCTCAAGAACAAAAGTAGAAAATCTTTCCGGTACACTTGAGAAAAAAAATACGTGTTTTATCTATTCCAAGATTTATTGATCTTTTATTGATTCCTCATACTTGTTTAGCAGACCGCTAAGCCATTTGAAGGGTCCCGATGCAAATTCTATAAAAAGGAATCGTGCTTTCATTAAATAGAATCATTGGACTGCACAAAGGAGGATGAAAAGTTCTTATTGAGTTTATTTTTATGCCTCGGCCTTCAATCGCGAAATAAAAACAGTTTATTTTTTCCAAATAACTTCTACGTATATGTCTGGCAGATGCAAGGACTCGTACAAGAGGAAGGGGCTTGGTGCCAAGTCCCCTCGGAATTTTAAGTATTTTCAAATTCCTGAGTGCTGTTTATTCAAATTATCGGTACTTACGTGTTATAGCGACCACAACCAAGAAGTGAAGTTAGGTTGATCCTAATTAAACTATTAATGACACATAATCCTAATAGACCATTAGTGGTACATTTTGCATAAATACCATTCCTTGAGTATCAAAAACCTCAATTAATGAGCACTTTTACTCCATCGGTAAAGAAAATTTTAGGAACCGACTTTGGTCAGGTTTTATTTAAAAATCATCAAAATAATAAATTTAATAAGGTAAATGTACAATAAAGGGTAATAAAGTAAAGTAAAGTTAATAAAGTCTATATATGCTAAATAGACATTACTCGCGATATACTACCCTAAGCATTAGCTTTAGGTAGAGATGAGGGGATATAAGCTCTTGAGGGGGTTTATTTTCACAGGCCAGCCTTGAATTACAAGAAATATTTTTCTTTTTTCAAGCAAAACTTCTAAAATATAGGTCCTGTATATACATCAGTCTTGCTAGAATTTTACTGTTTTTTTTTCTATTTTTGCGTACTATTTACATTACTGTTTTTGGGATTTAACTTGAGATTACAGCTTGATACGATTACAGCTCGTATATTAAAAATTGATGAAACACTTTATTGTTCAGTTTTTAATTTTGTTAAATAAGTTAGCAAGTATTATTTTGTACACTTCGCCACTTTTATTATTGATTTATTTCTCCCTCATAAAATAGCACATTAAGAGATATCTTGAATGTCCTTTTTAGTTAGGGGCTAATATCACTCTAACATGTGTAGGTGTTTAAGAGGAGGCGTCATCACACCTATGCCACTCTGCGTGTGCTATAATGGCCTTTAAAAGGTGTATGGAACGCTAGCCCAAGTTATGTTTGCGTTAATTTCTGTTCGTCTTAAGTTTGAGTTGATTATTCATTTTAATTTAGGTCGTTTTATGCTTCATCTCTTCATTCACGGTAATTTCCGATTGTTTCAGGATTGACATATTCATTAGTTAATTTTTGCTCTTTTTAAGTTCCTAATTTGTTTTTGCTTTCATAAAAACTTGTTTTTAGGGTTAATTTCAACTATATCTACTAAATTCTATAAGAAAAATCTTTGATTGTAAGAATAATGAAGAAAAAAAAATAGTTGGAACCTAGCCTCTGCAAATATTCGACATATAAAATGTTCATGCACTACCTGCTTTCATTAAGTTTTTGCGCTTAAAGATAGAAAATAAAAAAAACAAGTTTTTTCAACTGAAAGTAAGGAGCAACATTAAAACCTAAAACGAACAGAAACTATTACGTATATCATGGGGTTCGCCCCCTAGTCAATGCCTTGCTCTTTACGCTTCGAATTTTGTTCCAATTCTTTAAGAATGACCACTGAATCACTAAGGCCGATTAATTAGAATAAATAGTTCTTTTGAAAGTACTAAAAAAAATTTAGCGAACAGAGCGAGGTATTGACTAGGGGGAAAACCTTCTCATATACTTAATGATTTCTCGTTTTAGGTTCTCGTTTTAAGTGTTCGTTTTAAGTTTTAATGTTGCTCCTTACTTTCAGTTGAAAAATTACTTTCATTTTTATTTAATTTTTGATCGTTTTTAAAATAATGTTGAGAAATTTGGCACCCTTTCCTAGAAATCTCCCTTCCCCCATGAAAACTTCCTCCAGGGGAAAATCATCCCACTTAACCCCCTCACCTGGATCCCCTCCCCGCGCCGGAAAAAAAATCCCCCTGAAAACGTCTGTGTACTTCCCAATAACCAATAATATATATGTAAACAATGAGCAAAGATCATAACTTGCAACCTTTCCCCTGGGGACTGTGGGGGATTGAGTTATCCTCAAAGACAAAGCTAGTAGATTTTTGACTATGGTGAACAAAATGGCTATCTCAAAATATTGACCAAGTGACTTTGGGAATAATATGAGCGTAGGAGGGGGTCTAGTTACCCTCCAATTTTTTATCTCTTAAAAAAGGCACTAGAACTTTTAATTTCCGTTCGAATGAGCCTTCTCGCAACATTTTAGGACCATTGGGTCTATACGATTACCCCTGGGGACAAAAAAAAAACAAATAAACACGCATCCTTGATCTGGAAATATAAAAAATATAAAATTTCACATTTTTGGAAAAAGAGCTTGAAACCACTACAGTAGGGTTCTGGGATACGAAGAATCTAATGGTGTGATTTTCATCAAAATTATATTAGGCTCGTAACTTTTGATAGGTAAGACTAAGCTTAATGAAACTTATATATTTGAAATCAGCATAAAAATTCAATTACTTTGATGTATCTATTAGCATGGGCGTAGGGAGGGGGGCAGGGGGCAGCTGCCCCCCCTAGACCTTCAAATTTACATTAGGTATGGCTGAAAAGCAGATGTTTGGAAAAGCAGATGGTTGGAAAAGCAGTTGATAAAAGGCCCTCCATCACACTATCGACTGCCTCCCCCCCCCCTAGACAATATGCTGCCTACGCCCATGTGTATTAGTATGAAAATTTTGCTTTTTAGAGTTTTGGTTACTATTGAGTCGGGTCGCTGCTTACTTACAGTTCGCTACCACGAGCTTTTTGATTGCAGCTGCGATGAAAATTTAGAAAAATATCTTCTTTGATATTTTTAATTAGGAAATCGAGAAAAACTAAAATACTCCTGTCCCTTATAGATTTTGAAAAACACCTTTTTTGTATCTTCATAAGAAACTGTAAAGAATCCTCCCTCCCTCCTCTCCACATTTTTGTGAGTTTACACCGCCGCATTAAAGTAGTATATATATCATATAATATAATTTATTATATCACATATTATATCATTTTTTTATTTCATATCATTTATTAAATCATTTAATTTTGTTATATCATTGTTATTTCACATAATATAATATATATTTATATATAAGTATAATTTCATATAATAAGTTATTTTTTCAGCAGCGACATTGTTTTTAAATAATCCATTTATGTGATAAAGTTTACACCTGTTTTTCTCTATCCCCACTCAATTCTGTAGCTTTTCATCCGTTTAGAAATTTTGCTGATTTCTAGGGACTTGCGTTTGGAACTATATTCGCTCTATGTTTCTCCCTGACAGACTAGTAGTCTCTAAGAACTAATGTGGAATAGTTCAAACCCTGAGTTGACGTAAAATATCTATTTTAGCAGTTTTTGTGAATTTGACATTGGATATTAATACTGAAAAAAATAGAATATGGATTTTCATCATTTGGTAAGTTTAGTTACTGTAATTCTTCTAGATTTTGTTTGTCATATGATAAAAGCTGAAGTGGTAATAAAAAGATATACTATCATGCAGCAAGACTTCTGTCCAGGAGAGGTAGGGTATGATGCAATAAATCAATTTTGGACATAGCGTTGAATCAATTTACAGGAATTAAGTTGAAACAAGAGTAACGCTGGCAAATTGCATGGGAAATATGTAATTTGGGCTATATATTTAAAATTATGAATTGTGTTTGTGGTAAAGTATAGTGGAAGTGGTTTCAAAATGTGTTAACTGCAGTTTGTCTGCATATTATGAAGTAAAAATTGTTTCCTTAACATATATCCTTCTCAAGAGCCTCAATTGTGCATTAATACCCAAAAGTGGAAAGTGTTAGAACGGGTACATCTTGCTGGAAAAGCAAGAATATAATTTATCCATCACCTCTATTTTTCTTATTTTTGTTGGCTCTACTTTGATATTTCGTGGAGTCCTACAGAAAGTTAGTAGCGCAGTATCGCAATGTAAGGGCAAACGGGCATCCAATCTAAATTATACAGGTCATGCAGGAACTTTTTCCATTATTTAGATTATAATCTTAATCTATTTTTTTTCGGCGTTGCCGCTGGTTGGTTTCTTCTTATGCAGAAAATTTAGCCAAATCTTTCCATTTATCTGAATAGGTATGTTTCCATATTTTAAATTATAACTTTAGATTTTTTTTCAAGTTTTTCAGAAATTTCTGACTTAATCATTAACATATGTAAGGAATTGGGAAAAAAGAAATCATACATAAATTTTTGACTGAATTCCTTACCTTTCCATAGTTTCCTTACATTGAGTAATTCTTATTGGCTGATAACAATCAGAAATTTTTTATCAAAAATCCGATTGGCTCAAATTAGTGCTAGCTAAATCTCGGTATTAGCACAATTTCATTGGTAGGCTAATGGGCTCAAATGATTCAATCCTTGGATTTGACTGCACATTTTCCTTTGGTGTGCTTTATAAGGATGTGTTCATACTTATCTTATTGATTTTATAATTCGTTCCTGTTTTAAAATAGAGTACAAGATGTTTTGAAAGCCTCTTAATTGTAAGCTTGTAAGAAGAAGGGTAACCCATTACCAATCCTTCCTTAAAATTTGATATTTTGCACATTTCAAGCTCTGAGCTAAATTAGTTTCCATGTCAGCTTGTTCTGTGCTACGGAGTTTAGCAGTAATTCTCTATTCTACTTTTGTCAGTTCAAAGGTCTCCTTACAGAAAAGAGAGTAATTTGGCGACTACTTTGGATTTAGGATATACTGGTTCTGTGCAGTGTTTCCAATGCGGTACAATTGTACCGTTTTTGGTACAATTTGGAGGTCCTGGTACAATACGGTACATTTGGAATATTTTTGCTGCAATCAAATTTTCCATTGCCTGTTGAATTTGCTTGATCCTTTCTAACAGGGATATCTGTTGAAGTTTTAGTTTATCGAAAATTTTCTTCTTGTTGCGGCAAAAGTTTAACCTACTCTTCAGATAGTACAAATTAATCTCTTGTGGTACAATTTTATTTGAAAAACCGGCTTTCTATTGGTTATGCGTATAATATATGGACCAGTCTTATTTTGTGATTTATGTATCACTTCTTTTACCATAAAATACTGTTAGCGATGAAAAGGAGCTAACAATTGTTTAATTACATTTAAGTTATTATTGTTTAATCAATTTTAAATTACATTTAATTATTTAATTGCGTTTAATTAAATTGTTTAATTAACAGTTGCTTAATTATTTTATACTCGATTTTGAACAATAAAATGGTAATTGGAATGATTTGACTAAGTTGGTGCACGATCTTTACTTAACTAAATAAAAGAAAACAAGTTTTTTAACTGAAAGTAAGGAGCGACATTAAAACGTAAGGCGAACATAAATTATTTCGTGCATGAAAAGGGCTATCCCCCCCTCAACGCCCCGCTCTTTACGCTAAAGATTGCCTCTTTGTCACTACTCTACTTTTTAAAGTAACGAAAAACTTTAGCGTAAAGAGCGGGTCGTTGAGGAGGAAACATCCCCTTTCATGTACGGAATAATTTCTGTTCGTTTTCAGTTTTAATGTCGCTCCTTACTTACATAAAAAAAACTTTTTTTTATTTAATTTCTGAACATTTCGAATTTGGCTCACCGTACATGAACAATTAAAAGAAAATTTGCATATTAATTTTGGTAAAGTTTCCTTCCGTGTAAAATTTCCTCTGAAAAGCTCATCTCCAGAGACTATCCTCCCAATGTAAAAATATCACCGAATAAAACCAGATTTATTATGTATATGAGGGAGCTGTCCCCTCATACACTGCTGGGAAGTCTGGCTTCCCCCTTCATAGAAATTTCCTTCTCCTCACGGAAAATCCCTCTATGTAAAGTTCTTCTCGCAAAAAAAAACTCTCCCACCAGGAAAATTCGCCCCAGACAATTCCTTAGCTGAAAATTATCCCTGGAAAATTTCTTGCGGAGGATTCCGGCAGAAAATTTTTCTTAGCCCACTTTTATTTGAAAAAGACTTTAATTTCTTATTGTTTTTAAAAGCATGCCAGAAATCCCCGTCCGTGGAAAATTCTTCTCACAATTACTTCCGCTCCTTAGTAGAAAGGTGCTCCCGCACAAAACTCCCTCTGGAGAAACTATCGTGTGGAAAGCTCCTCCATTTCTCCCAATTTCTCCAGCTGAAAATCCCCCCACCTACAAAAAAACTCTAGACAATTCCAACCCGGGCTATATCCTCCAGACAATTCCCCTTAATATTTTCACATGTAAAATTGAGTCGGCAAAGAAAAAGTAAGACAAATGAAAAAAGTTTCGTATAAGAATCTTGGCAACTTCCCCAGTGTAAAATTCCTTTTGAAAATATCACCTCCCAGGAACTTCACGGAAAATAATTCCCGTAGAAAATTCTCCCAGCAGAAAATGTTCTCCCTCCCCAGAAAACGTCTATATACTTCTCAATAAGAAATACTATACGTAAACAATGGTCAAAGTTCCTGACTTGCAAGCCTTTCCTCAGAGGCTTTGGGGGGGGGGGGTATGTTATCCTCAAAGACATGGTTACTGGGCTTTTCAATTATGCTGAACAAAACGGCTATCTCAGAATTTTGATTAAATAACTCTTAGGTAATAAAGTGGGTGCGAGGGGGCCAGTTCCTCTCTAATCTTTCTGGTCCCTTAAAAAGGGCACTAGAGCTTTTAATTTCCGTCCGAATGAGCCCTTTCTTGATATTCTAGGATAATTGATTTTATGCGATCACTCCTGGAAAAAAAACGAAAAAAAAACAAACAAGTAAACACGCATCGGTTAACTTTCTTCAAGCAAAAAATACAAAATTCCACATTTTTGCAGATGGAAGCTTGAAACTTCTACAGCAGGGTTCTCGGATACGCTGAATCTGATGGTTTGGCTTGAATCCTTCAGTGCTAGTGTACATTGCCCATTTTAAAAAAGAAAACAAAAAACAAGAAATTCCCCAAGTAAAACCTATCTTTTTATTTTATTTTCTCAATTTCCTAGTCTTTACAAATGAACTAGACCGTCGGTATTTACGAAAATATTTATAATGCATTATAATATTTACGAAAACATCATAAAATTTCGTTATATAATTTCGTTATAAAATTTCGTTATATAACATTTTGATTACTAAATATCCAAATATGTATATTAAACTGACAATGAATATTCATTTGTATATTTTTCAGTAAAGTGCAAATTATGTTCTGGCCTTGGGAGGGCATAGGGTTTTGAACCCTACTCATGTTATTTTCTGCTCGTTTTGAGTTTGACTCGGTTATTTATTGTAATTTCTGTTCGTTTTGGGTTCATTTATTTATCGATGCTGATTTATGGTAGTTTCACGCTTGGTAGATTATTTGATTTTACTTTTGCTCATTTTTGGTTTAATGGAGTTCTTTACTTTTCTTTGAAAAACTTACTTTGTCGAAAAATTTTCTTAATTAATTTCTATTTGTTTTATATTGACATACTCCTTTCAGAGAAAAAGAAAATAATTCTTTAAATCTTTTCATTTTTTTAAGACTTTCAGCAATTTTTAACAACATACACCCTTTTAAGAATCCGGACACAAATAGTAGTGTTTCATACCTCCTCTAGTTGACCGGAAATAGAAGACTTGATACCACTCGCAAAAAAAAGTCTGTTTACTTTCTTTGATAGCTTGGATACACTTACGCTATTTTGAATTGGTCAAATTTTAGAAGTATCCCCGAAAGTTTGAATATAATACCCTCAGTCGTTCTTGGGATACTGCTGAGATGCTTTATTGGGAATTATCATTAACACAGTGCATTTTGATTTAATCTCAAGGCAACATTTAATTTTTAAACATAATAGGCAAATGGGAGGGTGGGCGTGGGAGGGGGATTAGTTTCCCTCCAATCACTATTAAAAAGGGCACCAACCCTTTCTATTTTCAATCGATTCGAGCCCTTTTCGAAGTTCCTACGACAACTCCTTTGATACAAAGTGCCCTGGTCTAAACAAAAACAAAAAAATAATACAATATATGCACATCGATCTTTACTATAAAAATGTCAGTCCTTCTAATTACTTATGACTATTAAAAAGGGCACTGGGCCTTTCGAATTCCAATCGATCGAGCCTTTTTCGAGTTTCTACGACAACACTTCCTATAAACACCTTATATGGCCCCAGGGCATAAATTACAACTCTTACCCTAAGGGTTGTGAGGGTGGTTGTCATCTTCTAAGACCTAATTTCCAGAACTTTCAACTACGTTACACAAAATTGCTATCTCAAAATTTTGATTGGATGCGCCTGGGAAAATGGTGGGCGTGAGAGGGGCGTTAGTCTTTCTGCAATCACTTTCAACTATTAAAAAAGGCACCAGCCCTTTCAATTTCCAATCAAATGAGCCCTTTTGAAGTTTCTACGACATCGCTTTCAATAAAAACCTTATATGCCCCCAGGGGATAACTTACAACCCTCACCCTGAGGGCTGGGTGGGGGTGGGGGGTTGTCATCCTCACAGACCTAATTTCCAGAACTTTCTACTACGTTGAACAAAATGGCTATCTGAAAATTTTGATTGGATGTGCTTGGGGGAGTGGTGGGCGTGAGACAGAGGTTAGTTACCGTCCAATCACTTTCAACTATTAAAAAGGGCACTATCTCTCTCAATTTCCAATTGAATGAGCCCCTTTTGAAGTTTTTACGACAACTCTATCATTAAAGACCTTATATGCCCCATGGGCATAACTTACAACCTTTGCCCTGGAGACTCTCGGGGGTTTGTCATCCTTAAATACTTTTTTTCCAGAACTTTCAACTGCGTTGAACAAAATGGCTATCTCTAAGCTTTGATTGAATGTGTTTGTGGAAATGGAGGGCTTGAGAGGAGGGTTAATTACTCTCCAGTCACTTTCGACTATTAAAAAGGGCAATTTCCAATCAAATGAGCCCCTTTTGAAATTTCTGTAACAGCTTTCTATATAAACCTTAAATGCCCCCATGGCACAAATTACAACCCCTGCACTAAAAGCTCGGATGGAGTTTTTGTCCTAAAAGACCTAATTTCCAGAACTTTCGACTACGTTGAACATAATGGATATCTCAAAATTTTGATTGGATGTGTTTGGGAAAATGGTGGGCGTGAGAGGGGGGTTAGTTGCCCATTTCAATAAAAACCTTATATGCCCCCAGGGCATAACTTATAACCCTTGCCCTGAAAACTATGGGGAGAGTGTCCTGCTCAAAGGTATAATTTCCTGAACTTTAAACTTCGTTGAACAAAATGGCTATCAAGAAATTTTAATCGGATACGTTAGGGGAAATGGTGGGCGTGGAAGGGGTCTTTGTTGCCTTCCAATCACTTTCGAATATTAAAGAGGTCACTAGCCATTTCAATTTCCAATCGAATGGGTCATTTTGAAGTTTCTACGACTACGTGTTCAGTAAAAGCCTTATATGCCCCCAGGGCATAACTTACAACCCTTGCCCTGAGGGCTGTGTGGGAGTGTCCTCCTCAAAAACATAATTTCTATCTGGAAATCCAAAACACTGAATAAAATGGCTATCTTAAAATTTTGGTTGGATATGTTTGGGGAAAAGGTGGGCGAGAGAGGGGGGCTAGTTGCCCTCAAATCACTTTCGACTATTAAAAAGGGCACTAGACCTTTGAATTTCCAGTCGAATGAGCCCTTTTTGAAGTTTCTATGACAACACGTTCTATAAAAACTTTATATGCCCCCAGGGGCGTGGGAGGCTAGTTGCCCTCCAATTACTTTCGACTATTAAAAAGGGCACTAGCTCTTTGAATTTCCAATCGAATGAGCCTGCTTTGAAGTTTGTACGACAACGCCTTCTATAAAAACCTTAGATGCCCCCAGGGCATAACTTAAAACCCTTGCCCTGAGGGTTGTGG